>WNWK01010963.1:0-67199 GCA_009830355.1 Cherax destructor
GTTTATGGGGATAGACCTGGGAGGCATAGTTTTACAGGTGTTTTGTGTAACTTTACCCTTTGCCCTTAGACAAGGCATTAGGCTTCAGGAAAACCCCAATTTCTGCTAACACACGTCAACTCCCAAATATCTGAAAACATTTACTTCTTCCATAATCCATCTCCAATGTGATATCCAATTTTTCTTTATTTAAATCGTTTGATACCCTCATCACCTTACTCTTATCTATGTTCACTTTCAACTTTCTACCTTTACACACCCTCCCAAACTCGTCCACTAACCTTTGCAATTTTTCTTGAGAATCTCCCATAAGCACAGTATCATCAGCAAAAGTAACTGTGCCAACTCCCATTTTGCATTTAATTCCCATAATTTAATCCCACCCTCTCCCCAACACCCTAGCATTTACTTCTTTTACAACCCCATCTATAAATATATTAAACAACCATGGTGACATTACACATCCCTGTCTAAGACCTACTTTTACTGGGAAGTAATCTATCTCTCTCCTACACAACCTAACCTGAGCCTCACTATCCTCATAAAAACTCTTACAGCCTTCAGAACTTACTACCTATTCCATACACTTGCAACATTTGCCACATTGCTCCTATCCACTATCATATGCCTTTTCTAAATCCATAAATGCAATGAAAACTTCTCTACCTTTATCTAAATACTGTTCACATATATGCTTCACTGTAAACACGATCTACACATCCCCTACCCACTCTAAAGCCTCCTTGCTTATCTGCAATCCTACTCTCTGTCTTACCTCTAATTCTTTCAATAATAACCCTGCCATACACTTTACCTGGTATACTCAGTAAACTTATTCCCTATAATTCTTACACTCTCTTTATCCCCTTCCCTTTATATAAAGGAACTATACATGCTCTCTGCCAATCCCTAGGTACCTTCCCTCTTTCATACATTTATTAAACAAAAATACCAACCACGGCTTTTAACATTTCTGTCATGATCCCGTCAGTTCCAGCTGCTTTAATAATAATAATAATAATAATTTTTATTTGGACATGATACAAAGAATTACATTTGGTTATTGAGATTACATGAGGTGTACATGCCAAAAGCCCCTAGTATGCAGGGCATTTTGGGCAGACTTAAAATTAACTTAAAACTAAATTGTAAGATTTTTGTAGATAGTATACAATGAGTAAAGATGAGTATTTAAGCTATGAAATTGGAACATAGTTTTGTACTTTTGTCTTTATAAAATTAATTAAATCAGATTAAACAAATTAAAGCAATAATAATAATAAAATAATAAAAAGTTAAGGTTGATAATTTATAAAATAAGTAAAGTTGCATCTCTAAGTTTTAAAGTTTGAATATGAGTTGAACATATCAATTAATTGTAGCAATTTATTGCAGCAATGCAACTAATTGAGTGAGATAACAATTTAAAACAATTAATTGCATTGCAGTTAGTTTACGTGGTCATTATAATGTAAGTGTTGTGGGAATAATTAGCTAAGTAAGTATCTCCCTCACACTCACATCCTGCTCTTCTTCACTCCTAAACAATGTTGTACCTCCCTGGCCAATACATGAAATTACCGCCTCTCTTAATTCATCGACATTTAAAAGTTCCTCAAAATATTCCCGCCATCTACCCAATACCTCCAGCTCCCCATCTACTAAGTCCCCTACTCTGTTTTTAACTGACAAATCCATTCGTTCCCTAGGCTTTCTTACCTTGTTTATCTCACTCCAAAAATTTTTCTTGTTTTCAGCAAAATTTCTTGACAGAGCCTCTCCCATTCTTTCATCCGCTCTTCTTTTGCACTCTCTCACCACTCTCTTCACCTTTCTTTTACTCTCCATATACTCTGCTCTTCTATTAACACTTCTCATAAGCTACCTTTTTCTCTTATCACACCCTTTACTTCTTCATTCCACCACTCACTCCTCTTTCCTCCTGCACCCACCCTCCTATAGCCACAAACTTCTGCCCCACATTCTAATACTGCATTTTTAAAACTATCCCAAGTCTCTTCAACTCCCCCACTACTCATACTTGCACTAGCCGACCTTTCTGCCAATAGTTGCTTATATCTCACCCTAACTTCCTCCTCCCTTAGTTTATACACTTTTACCTCTCTCTTACTTGCTGCTGCCATTTTCTTTTTGTCCCATGTACCTTTTACTCTGACTGTAGCTACAACCAAATAATGATCCGATATATCCGTTGCCCCTCTATAAACATGTACATCCTGAAGCCTACCCATCAACCTTTTATCCACCAATACATAATCCAACAAACTACTTTCCTTACGTGCTATATCATACCTTGTATATTTATTTATCCTCTTTTTCATAAAATATGTATTACTTATTACCAAACCTTTTTCTACACATAGCTCAATTAATGGTTCCCCATTTACATTTACCCCTGGCACCCCAAATTTACCTACTACTCCCTCCACAACATTTTTACCCACTTTAGCATTCAGATCCCCAACCACAATTACTCTCTCACTTGGTTCAAAACTCCCCATGCACTCACTCAACATTTCCCAAAATCAATCTCTCTCCTCTACACTTCTTTCTTCTTCAGGTGCATAAACACTTACTATAACCCACTTTTCACATCCAACCTTTATTTTACTCCACATAATCCTTGAATTTATACATTTATATTCCTTCTTTACCTGCCATAACTGATTATTCAACATTATTGCCACTCCTCCTTTAGCTCTAACTATTTGAAGCCCCTGACCTAATCCCATTTATTTCTCCTCACTGAAACTCTCCTACCCCCTTCAGCTTTGTCTCACTTAAAGCCAGGACATCCAGCTTCTTTTCATTCATAACATCTACAATCATCTCTTTCTTATCATTCGCACAACATCCATGCACATTCAAACATCCCACTTTGACGGTTTTCTTCTTTTTCTTTTTAGTAAGCTATACAGGAAAAGGGGTTACTAGCCCATTGGTCCCGGCATTTTTGTTGACTTTTACAACATGCATGGCTTACGGAGGAAAGATTCTTATTCCACTTCCCTATGGATATGAAAGGAAAAGCAATAAGAACAAGAACTATTAAGATACAATCAAAGAAAACTCAGATGAGTGTGTATACATAAATGTGTACATGTATGTGTAGCGTGACCTAAGTGTAAGTAGAAGTAGCAAGACGTACCTGAAATCTTGCATGTTTATGAGACAGAAAAATGACACCAGCAATCCTACCATCATGTAACACAAATACAGGCTTTCGTTTTACACTCACTTGGCAGGACGGTAGTACCTCTCTGGGTGGTTGCTGACTATCAACCTACCTATTATTATTACTACAATATAAATAATTTGGAATTTTTACTCACACAAAAATAGAAGATTTACTGTTATGCAGACTACTGCATTATTGTTTATAATTGTATAAATAATGTCAACCCATTCAAGACTGTATACTATTGGAATGGACGCGGACATCTTTGGTTTACTCTTGAACATCGTCAAAAAGCAAACATTTCTGCTACTTTGAGCTCAATTTCAAGGTACTTTTCATTGTGAAAGCAATCAAAATCATATCTATTTTGGTAATATATCTTCCATTCTATCAAATGAGACCAAAAAAACGAGAATACAACCATAAAAACCATACGAAAATATACCGTGAAGGGGCGGCTAATGGCTCAGAAGTGAACTCCGTCATTTATGGTCCGATTTCTTTCATTTTTGGTGTACGTTAAGAAGCATCTTTACCTTTGTAACTTGCTCAGCTATCAAACTTTGAGGTCCAGTCCCTGGACCCATTATGTACCTCTGTAATCTTTTGACTACCGCCCACAGGATGGGTATGGGGTGCATAATAAAGATATCAAACTAAATAACATCATACATTCCCCAAGTTTCAATAAGATAGTCCAACAAACAAATGAGATCCAATTCCCTAGATCAATAGCAAGAGTCCCTCACCAGCGTCAAGGATCCTTCCTTGAGGCCCGCTCGCATCTGAAAATTTCGCTCGTGTCTGGAGGCAAAAAATTGACCTAGCGACTGCTCGTATCTGGAAAAACTCGTACGTGGATGCACTTGTAACAGAAGGTTCCACTGTATATAGTTTTCACATACAGTGGACCCCCGGATTACGTCATTTTTTCGTTCAAGAGTGCTGTTCAAGTGCCATTACTGAACGAATTTATTCCCAAAAGGAATAATGTAAATTAGATTAGTCCTTTTAGACCCCAAAAGTTACACTTACAAAAGCACTTACAAAAATAAACTTACATAAAAGGGCGATTTTGGAGACTATCGTAAACCTGGGGTCCACTGTATTCATATGATGTTGGGATATGTTAGGGAGAGGTTTTTTTAACAATAGTTTTGAAGATGCTGACAGACAGTGGCTCTGAAGATTTGCACCAGAGTTCCAGATTTTTGGCTCTTTTATGTACGTACATTGAATTTTTTGTAGATTTAGCTGGACATGGGGTATGCGAGAGAATTTTGTGCCTAGTATTATGTCTATGGGTCCTGTTGCAGCTATCAATAAAGTACTTCAGGTCGGGATTAATATTAGAATTTAATGTTCTGTATATGTAGGATGCACAGCAGTAAGAGTGAATGTTTTGTATAGTGAGTAGATTTAGGTCTTTGAAGAGTGGGGGGGCAGGGAGGGGGGAGTTGTTGTTGTTGCCTAGCAGTGGACTGTGTGATCATTCATACTGTGGCTTTTCGATGAGCTATTATTGGCTTTAGATGAGTTTCTGTTGTAGATCCTCAGGAACAAATAGTGTAGATGAGGTAGAGGTAGATCAGTGAATAGTAAAATGTAATTAGTGCTGATTGTGGTGCATAATAACGTATCTTAGAATGGATGCCAACTGTTTTGACACACTTTTTGTTATGTTTTGATCATTAGATCATTGGCTGATTATGCCACACCACTACTTGCTCTTGTGTCAGACTGGAAACTTAGAGGGCTGCAAAAATTGCAGAACAAAGCAATGAGGATCATCCTGGGATGCCCTCGTATTGCCAAAATTCTAAATATGCAGAAAGAACTTGATATTCCAAGCATCAGAGATGATGTCACTGAAAGAAATATCCTCATTGGGGTTAATATGCTCAAACTTTCCTCAGCACTGGTGAACACTTCTTCAAATGGATCATAAAAACTGGAACTGACCTCTGCATGAACCAGATACATGATCTATGTCAAGTAAGACAAAAGCGACACTTCCCCGCTCCATGGGAAATTACTCCATATCAATATACTATCCCTCCCTTTCCTCCAAAATTTACTTTTTAAATCACAACTATAGCTTCGCCTTGAAGCTAAGCAGGATACCTTAAGCTGTACTGATGACTTAGTCACACAGCACACTTTCACAAATTATTTATGTTGATGGTTCTGTTCACCAATCCACTTGTGCAACTAGTAGTGCTGTTGTCATACAGTTTTCATAATGAAATTGGAGCATGCATCAATAACAGGGCCTCTACCCTTCAAACTGAACTGTTTGCCATAATTCTCGCATTCAAATGGATCCATGTATCAGAGGTTTTAAGTGATTCTTTATCTATAAATGATCTCAACTCCTTAAGTATCAAATGTGGCATGCTTGTGTCAAAAGCCAGACACAGGTATGGTAGAATTGTGGACAGTGGAGTCGAAGTGCACCTTCTGTGGATTCCGTCTCACATTGGTCTTCAGATTCACAACAGAACTGATGAATTGGCTAAGTTACAATCTTGGGCTGTCAGTTAGCAGTTTGAGAACAATAATACAAAAATAACTTCAACTCAACTTCACTGACTTGAGACTGACACTAGTCAGTACATCTATCATCATTCTGTCATGCAGGAGGAGCCACATGTCTCTGGTGCATCCAACAAAATAAGCAGACTCTTGGATGTCACTACCACCCAGCTCCGGCTGAGTTACCGGTATCTTCGGCAGGTTAAATCACCACCACCAGATGTGTGACTAACCACTACCAGGCGTGACAATTGCCAGATGGACAACTGTCACACCTTGTATTACAAAAAACACTAGTTTCCACTAAAAACATTACCTGCACACAGGTAGAATGCATTTATTCCATGGGCCTGTTACTAGTGTTTGTAATAAGAGACTGTTCGAGATAACAATAAACTCTAAAATTTCTAATATTTAATATACTTCTATTAACATAAA
Organism: Cherax destructor; assembly: GCA_009830355.1. NCBI lineage: Eukaryota > Metazoa > Arthropoda > Malacostraca > Decapoda > Parastacidae > Cherax > Cherax destructor. The sequence goes on from WNWK01010963.1 coordinate 6,173, forward strand.
AAACATTCATATAATTTGTATAAAAACAATCTTTATCTTTGGTATACATATCACATTTTATTTATACCAAGTCATATTAAAAAGGTAATAAAATATCACAAGTAAAAGTAATCATAAAACTCAGTGCCTCAGTGTCATACGTCACTGCCAACTTCCTGTGTCATACATGACACTACCAACCCTATTGTCATGACGCGCCTTCTCCTCCGTGTCATCAGACACCCTTGTCTCTGTGTTACACACGCCTTCTCTCAGTCACACGACACGCCCTGTGTCACACGACATGCCTTCCTTACCGTGTCACACGACACCCTTTTCTCTGTCATAATACGCCTTCCCTGTGTCACACGACACATTTCTCTGTGCCACATGACACGCCCTCTGTGTCATGAACTCAGTCTCTAAGAAAACCTTAGCACCGCATCATCTGACACAAACACCAAATTACACGACTCTTTCAACTTGTGTCGTGTCACCAGACAGACACCGGGTTCACACCCTGAACACTGAACGTGTGTCAGTCACCTTACACATCAATGCTTTGTCACAATCACCTGACACAAAGCACTTCGGGTACACAACTCCGGGTACAACAATTCTGGGTACAACAATTCTGGGTACAACAATTCTGGGTACAACAATTCTGGGTACAATTCTGGGTACAACACTGAATACTTGTGTCCATGTTACATTACACAACACCCTGACTTAGACATCTCTTCTTGTGTCACACGACACCTTTACCACTATCTCAGTGTCACACTCGACACTATGTAGCATATCCGACAACCATACTGACCAGCATACCAAAGCCAAGCCAGCAGGGAACTGAAGTTGATGTAAGCCAGCAAAGTCCAGTCGTATCCGTGGTCTGGTCAACACTCTCAAAGACCAGTAGATACGCCATGAGGCAATCTGATAAATACTCTCAAAGCCAGTTATGCCGAGAGACAGTCTGGTGAATTCTCAAAGGCCAGTAGATGTAGTCTAAGGCCATGTCACCAGCACGAAGAGTCAGGAGTACTCTGCGAGAGTCTACACTCTCAAGCAGGTCTTGTCACCAAGTGTCTGGTGTACTCTACAGTAAGGTGTATCTGGGAGAGTCTGGCGAACACTCTCCAGTAGGTGTACTCTGAAAGAGTCTGGCGAACACTCTCCAGTAAGTATACTCTGGGAGAGTCTGGCGAACACTGTCAGTCTGGCCAGCTCAGCATTCCAACATTGGGTTTGATGATATACCCAGTGGTACTGCCAGCCAGCAGGTTAACTACCTAACCATCATATTGGTAGGAGGCTGCAATACCTTGCATCATTATGTAATGGAATACATCACACCTTGCATCACTATTTACTGGAATACATCACACCTTGCATCATTATGTACTGGAATACGTCACACCTTGCATCATTAAGTCCTGGAATACGTCACACCTTGAATCATGTCCTGGAATATGTCACACCTTGAATTATTATGTCCTGGAATATGTCACACCTTGCATCATTATGTCCTGGAATATGTCACACCTTGAATCATGTCCTGGAATACTTCATACCTTGCATCACTATTTACTGGAATACATCACACCTTGCATCATTATGTACTAGAATATATTTGGAGCGCCACCAGCTGGATGGAGGAATATTTTCCCTCCGTATAGTGGGCTTTCAGGCCATCTGCCTCTGGGTCAGGCCACTGTCTCTGCAAGGAAGACCTATGTTCCTCCCCTGCCACTCCAGTCTCGGTGTCTGTATATACATGTCCCATACGATTCCCAGAACTGTTTGTGAATCAGTCTTTTCATTACCAAATCTTGCATCTGTCAAACAACCATGACACCCAAGAAGCATGCAAGTGATGCTGGAAGTGGCAAGAAAAAGTAAGTGTTCAAGTCTTAGGGTTATGAAGAAAATTGAGATAGACAAACTTAAAAGTGGTTCACATGTGGTGGACATGGCTAGAGCTTATGGCCTTAATGAAGCATCGGTTCTTGTGCAGTGAATATCCCAGGTTATCTCCTGAAATGACAGAGATCACAACTACCTGAATAAACTGACCTGACCTGACTGACTGTACTGACTTGACTGGCTTGCTAACTTGACTACCATCTTCCTCAGATGACAATCAACAGCCATCCACCTCAGATGACAATCAACAGCCATCCACCTCATATGACAATCAACAGCCATCCACCTCAGATGACAATCAACAGCCATCCACCTTAGCCTAATAGAGCCACAGCATGTCTCTACACTCTCTTCACAATCATCGACAAACACCGGCAACCACAATTTAACCCTTTGAGGGTCTGTGACGTTATTCCATGGGTTTAGAGCCAGGGTCCATGCCGAAGTACTATGTGATGAGCTCAGCTCACTCAGATATGCTGCAAGTGGTAAATATGGGCCTAGATATGAGAGAATGGGTATGTGGAAAGTGTGCATCATATAAAAAATATCCTGCAGCATGCAGTGCATACTAAGAAAAAACCAACCGTGTTTTTGGTTTAAAACGACTTTGTGGTTTTTGGTCTCATTTGATAGAATGGAAGATATATTACAGAAATAGAAATGATTTTGACTGATTTTAGGAAGGAAAATAATTTGAAATTGAGGACAAAGTAGCAGAAATGTTCAATTTTGCCGATATTCAAGAGTAAACAAATCACATCACTTGTCCAATACACGTTGACTGGTGGGTCAACGTGTATATTAATACAGTTATTAATATTTATACAGTTATTACAATATTGCATTACAGTAAATCTTAAATTTTTTGGTGTGAATAAAAATTCATTGTGTAAATTAAAAATCAAAATGGAATTCATATGCAAAGCCTGGAAACATAATGAACAGAGGAAATGTTATTTTAGTGCCAGGAATGCCTGTATTGTTTATTCTGGACCCTATTTTGAAATTGAAATATTTTGAAATTTGTGTGAAATTGGCCAAAGTACCAATTTCTGATCACTTTATTGGGTAGTTGAAATAGTTGATTGGGTGGTTTCTTGTGCTCAATTGATAAAATAGAAAGCGTAGTAGCGAAATAGCTAAGAACTTGGTCGACTGGAACAATGTAATTAACCTAAAATGTGCAAATGAGCAAAATCACCGTTGCGTAAATATCGCTGACACAACAAAATTCGTGAGAGCGTAATTTCACCAATTTTCCTTCAAATTTCATATTTTTGTTTTATTACCTTCAGAAAAAAATTCTCTATCAGTTCAAAAGAAAAAAGAAAATTTTTGTGAAAATTCTTGGACCCTGTGGACAAGTTTCAGATCGGGGATCCAGACCCTGAAAGGGTTAAAGTGAGAAATATTATTTCTGTTGTATTTGTAGCTTAAGCGATAGAAAAACATAATACATCATGACAATGAATAACAATTACATTATCATTCTTATTTTTGTAAGATCTGGAGACCTAAAAAGTTGTTTGGCATTTTGGGGGTCCTAAGAATGTAACCCTATTTTTCCCATAAGTTCTTAGGTTTATCTAATACATCATTTTCAGGAATGTAACTACTGTGTTATATAATGGTCTACTGTAATGGAATACGTCACACCTTGCATCACTATGTATTGGAATACATCACACCTTGCATCACTATGTATTGGAATACATCACACCCTGCATCACTATGTATTGGAATACATCACACCTTGCATCATTATGTACTGGAATGCGATAAAATTATTGAAGTCAGAGACAACTTACTCAGAAATTTTGAAGAAATGTCAAAATATTTTATCCACAGTGGTATATTACAAACCATTCTGGAAAAATACTCTGACTTTGACCACTATAAATAACACATTACCACTTAAGCATGTGTACATGTACATGCATGCATGCACATGTGCATGTGAGTGTCATAATTCATGTCTGCATAATTAACCCTTTCAGGGTCGAGACCCTCGATTCTAACTCCCTCTCAGGGTCGAGAAATTTTCGAAAAAAAAAAAAATGATTTTTTTCTTATGAAATGATAGAGCATATTTTTGCGAGTCTTATAGGCCAAAAAAAAATCTTGTGATTGCAGTAATACTTACTGAGATATGGAGGCATGAAGTTGACAAAGTGAGCCACTTATGGTAACATCGCCGACTGCCAGTCACCCGGTAATATACATAGTTTATTTTTCTTTTTTAACATTTTATTTTTTCAAGTAACTTTTATGGCCTTTGAGACCAATATAAGCCATATTTTTTATATATACACTCCTTGTATACTACACAATAACTGAACAAACATTGACAGGTGAACATTTTCACCTATTTTAGTCAATGTTTTGGTGGCGAAGGGAGCGTGGGTTTGTGTAAACAACATAGGCTGGCTGGCCGGCTGACCAGCTGGCTCTGTCTCTATCTCACAGGTACACATAAATACAATTATAAATAGTGTAAATTACCTAGGATACACAGGAGAATATAATAATAATAATTGAAGCATGGTGTAAGACGTGTGTGTCACTCAGTCTTATCACTCCACTAATGACAGTGGTGACATTTTATGAGGGTACACTGCCTTGCTTTATTTGTTTTCACTTTACACACAAACATTGTCTGTGTCTGTCTGTCTATCTGTCTGCTTGTCTCTCTTTCTGTCTCTGTCTCAGAGTCACTAGTGAACCAACACACATTACACACAACGCAGTAGTCACTGCCTCACATCTGAGTCCTGATACGTATTATTTGTCAGTCTGGATTTTTTGGTTATCCTAGGTAATTTACTCTTTTTTTTCAACAAGTCGGCCATCTCCCACCGAGGCAGGGTGACCCAAAAAGAAAGAAAAATCCCCAAAAGAAAATACTTTCATCATTCAACACTTTCACCTCACTCATACATAATCACTGTCTTTGCAGAAGCGCTCAGATACGATAGCTGAGAATAAGTCCCTCCCAACTGTCACTATCCCAGACCCCTCCTTTAACCCTTAAACTGTCCACACGTAGATCTACGTTCACTCACGTACTGCTCCGAATAGGCTAAAAAAAAAATTTAGGGCCAGTACTTACCAAGTTGGTGCTGGATGCTCACCTGACGGCAACATCAAGTCCTGCCGCTTGCAGAAGTATTGCCGATATACTTTTTTTCTAGTTTTTATTTTAATTTATATAATTTTTATGTTCTGATAATTACAATTTATAATAGTTCTTGTGATTTCATAGCCAATCTTTGTTCTAACACTAATATTAGGTACTAACATAGAATATATATCAAATAGTCACAATCACACCAACAGGTGAACATTTTCACCTGCCTTGGTCATTTACTATTGTCTATAAATATATACAAAGTATTTATAGGTCTGTCTATCTGTGTGTCTGTATCTGTGTATCTGTCTGTCTGTATCTGTCTAGCTCTACTTATCTGTCTTTCTGTCTGCCTGCCTGTGTGCACCTGGAGTATAATATGAAACTCCTTGAAGAATGGTGTTATGACAAGTGTCAGATAACACTGACAGCCCAATGACATTGATGAATGAATGTGCGCAGGGAACCCTCGCTTTGTTTTCACTGTCTATCTGTCCATCTATCTGTCTGTATCTATCTATCTATCTGTCTGTCTGTCTGTGTATCTGTCTATCTAGCTCTGCTTATCTGTCTTTCTGTCTGTCTGTGTGTGTGTCTTTCAGTGTGCTTGTCTCAGTCTCAGAGTGCAGCTCAAACAAACAGGTATTATACACGATGCAGAAGTGACAGTGGCACTGCGTATTACTTGCCAGTCATGCTTATTATGTCTTATATTTACAAGCATTGTATAGCATTTTGCCTGGAATTTTTGGGTTATCCTAGGTAATTTATACTATGTATAATAACTGTACTTATGTGTACATGTGAGAGAGAGAGAGAGAGAGATATTACAGATATATATAGATAGACAGTGATATAGACAGATACAGATATAGGACAGATAGATATAGACAGATATAGAGATATAGACAGACAGCCAGAGACAGCTAAAACCAGCCTGCCAAATACATAAGAATATAAAAAAGAAGGAACACTGCAGAAGGCCTACTGGCCCATGCAAGGCAGGTCCATGTCACCCCCCCCAGCTTAGACCAATGACCCACCTAGTCAGGTCACATCCTCTGAAGGAAGAAGCACGGCATCAGACCTAGTAGCACAAGCTAGTCAGGTCCAACTCTCACCCACCCACAGCCACTCATGTATTTATCTAACCTATTTTTACTTTCCTCTTATAAGGGAAGTGTTAATGCAACATGACATCAGTGAATTCCTGGTGTTTGCAACATTATTTGCTCTAGCTGGCACTGAATTGAACTGGTGCTCCCACAAGGTACTAAGTGGTCCCAGATTTTTTTAATACTGAGCACACTGAGGGCGCAAACCCATTCTCTCATGTTTAGGTGATTCAGGCCTATTGTGCCAAATTTGAAGGAATGAAAAATAAAACGTCGATCTACGTTCGGAGCAGTACGCGTACAAATGTATATATACGTTTGGACAGTTTAAGGGTTAAGTGCAGTCATTGTACTTCCCATTTCCAGGACTCAAGTCCAACTAAATCAATTAACTGGTTTCCCTGAATCCCTTCAAAAAATATTACCCTGCTCACACTCCAACAGCTCATCAGGTCCCAAAAACCATTCGTCTCCATTCACTCCTATCTAACACGCTCACACATCCCCCCCCCCTCTGCCTTCCCCACCACTCACACTGCCGGAGTGAGGTATTCCATACCGCATGGCTTGGTGACAAAGGTGCACTGAATTACCACTCCCACAATGCAATGAGGGTGCATAGATTTTTTCCTACCGTGCACATTTACCACAGACCCATTCTATCACATGCAGGCCTACCAGCTCTCTCTCCCCCTCGATTTGAAGCTGCTAGAATTTATGCATACTAGTACATCAAAAACCCTGAAAGGGTTAACTCATGACTACTGTAACCAGATATAAACATGGAAATAGTTCATTACCACTAACTTGTTCAGCTATCAAACCTTTGCAGCCCAGTCCCTGGACCCATTATGTACCTCTGTAATCTTTTGACTACTGCCCTCAGGATGGGTATGGGGTGAATAATAATAAAGATCTTAAACTAAAACTAAAACTGACACCAATATGAAACTAAACTGGTAATTGAAGCATGATAAGGCACCTAAATTACTGTGAACGGTTGAAGCCCCTTGATCTGCATTCCCTGGAGTGCAGGCGAGAGATACATGATAATATACACTTGGAAGGTCCTGGAGGAATTAGTACCAAACTTGAACACAAAAATCACTCCCTATGAAAGCAAACGACTCGGCAGGAGATGCAACATTCCCCCAATGAAAAGTAGGGGCGCCACGAGTACACTGAGAGAATACAATAAGTGTCCAGGGCCCAAGACTGTTCAACTGCCTCTCAGCATACATAAATGGAATTACCAATAGACCCCTGGCTGTATTCAAGAAGGCACTGGACAGGCCCCTAAAGTCAGTACCTGACAAACCAGGCTGTGGTTCATACGTCAGTTTGTGTGCAGCCAGCATTAACAGCCTGGTTGATCAGACCCTGATCTACCACAAGTCCTGGTCTCAGACCAAGCCACGGGGGCGTTGACCCCCAAAACTCTCTCCAGGTAAGTGTGGACAAACTGCTGAAACCCTAATTTTGTTATTAAGTTACAAATAACTTAGATACATGTGCTCTTGGTTATGGGTCAGGCTTTGCTTGGTTCAATAATGAAGCTCATAGTGTCTAAAACAAACATTTTGTAATTTGGAAAATTTTATTTAGAGTTATGATTGTAGTACAGTGGACCCCTGAGTAACGAACACCCCGGAAATCGTACAATTATGTAAGTACAGTGGACCCCTGGCTAACGAACACCCCGGAAATCGTACAATTATGTAAGTATAATATTGTAAGTGCTTATGGAAGTGTATTTTTGGGGGTCTGAAATGGACTAACCTACGTGACATTATTTCTTAAGGGAGTAAATTCGTTCGGTAATGGCACTTGAGCAGGCTTCTGGAGTGAAGTTTTTACGTTATTCGGGGTCCACTGTATTTGGAAAGGCAGTGTATATGGTGACATGTTAATACAAAGTAATCACAATTTTTTTTTTTTTTTCAACAAGTCGGCCGTCTCCCACCGAGGCAGGGTGACCCAAAAAGAAAGAAAATCCCCCAAAAAGAAAATACTTTCATCATCATTCAACACTTTCACCACACTCATACATAATCACTGTCTTTGCAGAGGCGCTCAAATACGACAGCTGAGAATAGTCCCTCCCAGCTGTCACTATCCCAGACCCCTCCTTTAAAGTGCAGGCATTGTACTTCCCATTTCCAGGACTCAAGTCCAACTAAATCAATTAACTGGTTTCCCTGAATCCCTTCACAAAATGTTACCCTGCTCACACTCCAACAGATCGTCATGTCCCAAAAACCATTCGTCTCCATTCACTCCTATCTAACATGCTCAAACATGCTTGCTGGAAGTCCAAGCCCCTCAACGACAAAACCTCCTTTACCCTCCCTCCAACCTTTTCAGGATGACCCCTACCGCCTTCCTTCCCTACAGATTTATACGCTCTCCAAGTCATTCTACTTTGATCCATTCTCTCTAAATGACCAAACCACCTCAACAACCCCTCTTCAGCCCTCTGACAAATACTTTTAGTAACTCCACACCTTCTCCTAATTTCTACATTCCGTATTTTCTGCATAATATTTACACCACACATTGCTATTAGACAGGACATCTCCACTGCCTCCAGCCTCCTCCTCGCTGCAGCATTTGCAACCCATGCTTCACACCCATATAAGAGTGTTGGTACCACTATACTTTCGTACATTCCCTTCTTTGCCTCCATGGATAACGTTTTTTGTCTCCACAGATACCTCTACACACCACTCACCTTTTTTCCTTCATCAATTCTATGGTTAACATCATCCTTCATAAACCCATCCGCCGACACGTCAACTCCCAAATATCTGAAAACATTTACTTCTTCCATAATCCCTCTCTCCAATGTGATATCCAATTTTTCTTTATTTAAATCGTTTGATACCCTCATCACCTTACTCTTTATCTATGTTCACTTTCAACTTTCTACCTTTACACACACTCCCAAACTCGTCCACTAACCTTTGCAACTTTTCTTTAGAATCTCCCATAAGCACAGTATCATCAGCAAAAAGTAACTGTGCCAACTCCCATTTTGCATTTAATTCCCCATAATTTAATCCCACCCCTCCCAACACCTAGATTTACTTCTTACAACCCCATCTATAAATATATTAAACAACCATGGTGACATTACACATCCCTGTCTAAGACCTACTTTTACCGGGAAGTAATCTCCTTCTCTCCTACACACCCTAACCTGTGCCTCACTATCCTCATAAAAACTCTTTACAGCCTTCAGTAACTTACTACCTATTCCATACACTTGCAACATTTGCCACATTGCTCCCCTATCCACTATCATATGCCTTTTCTAAATCCATAAATGCAATGAAAACTTCTCTACCTTTATCTAAATACTGTTCACATATATGCTTCACTGTAAACACTTGATCTACACATCCCCTACCCACTCTAAAGCCTCCTTGCTCATCTGCAATCCTACTCTCTGTCTTACCTCTAATTCTTTCAATAATAACCCTGCCATACACTTTACCTGGTATACTCAGTAAACTTATTCCCCTATAATTTTACACTCTCTTTTATCCCCCTTCCCTTTATATAAAGGAACTATACATGCTCTCTGCCAATCCCTAGGTACCTTCCTCTCTTTCATACATTTATTAAACAAAAATACCAACCACTCCAGCACTATATCCCCCCCTGCTTTTAACATTTCTGTCATGATCCCGTCAGTTCCAGCTGCTTTACCCCCTTTCATTCTACGTAATGCCTAACGCACCTCCCCCACACTCACATCCTGCTCTTCTTCACTCCTAAACGATGTTGTACCTCCCTGGCCAGTACATGAAATTACCGCCTCCTTTTTCATCGACATTTAAAAGTTCCTCAAAATATTCCTGCCATCTACCCAATACCTCCAGCTCCCCATCTACTAACTCCCTACTCTGTTTTTAACTGACAAATCCATTCGTTCCCTAGGCTTTCTTACCTTGTTTATCTCACTCCAAAAAATTTTCTTGTTTTCAACAAAATTTCTTGACAGAGCCTCTCCCATTCTTTCATCCGCTCTTCTTTTGCACTCTCTCACCACTCTCTTCACCTTTCTTTTACTCTCCATATACTCTGCTCTTCTATTTACACTTCTGTTTTGTAAAAACCTCTCATAAGCTACCTTTTTCTCTTTTATCACACCCTTTACTTCTTCATTCCACCACTCACTCCTCTTTCCTCCTGCACCCACCCTCCTATAGCCACAAACTTCTGCCCCACATTCTAATACCGCATTTTTAAAACTATCCCAACTCTCTTCAACCCCCCCACTACTCATACTTGCACTAGCCCACCTTTCTGCCAATAGTTGCTTATATCTCACCCTAACTTCCTCCTCCCTTAGTTTATACACTTTTACCTCTCTCTTACTTGCTGTTGCCATTTTATTTTTGTCCCATCTACCTTTTACTCTGACTGTAGCTACAACCAAATAATGATCCGATATATCCGTTGCCCTCTATAAACATGTACATCCTGAAGCCTACCCATCAACCTTTTATCCACCAATACATAATCCAACAAACTACTTTCCTTACGTGCTATATCATACCTTGTATATTTATTTATCCTCTTTTTCATAAAATATGTATTACTTATTACCAAACCTCTTTCTACACATAGCTCAATTAATGGTTCCCCATTTACATTTACCCCTGGCACCCCAAATTTACCTACTACTCCCTCCACAACATTTTTACCCACTTTAGCATTAAGATCCCCAACCACAATTACTCTCTCACTTGGTTCAAAACTCCCCACACACTCACTCAACATTTCCCAAAATATCTCTCTCTCCTCTACACTTCTCTCTTCTCCAGGTGCATAAACACTTACTATAACCCACTTTTCACATCCAACCTTTATTTTACTCCACATAATCCTTGAATTTATACATTTATATTCCCTCTTTACCTGCCATAACTAATTATTCAACATTATTGCCATTCCTTCTTTAGCTCTAACTCTATTTGAAACCCCTGACCTAATCCCATTTATTTCTCCCCACTGAAACTCTCCTACCCCCTTCAGCTTTGTCTCACTTAAAGCCAGGACATCCAGCTTCTTTTCATTCATAACATCTACAATCATCTCTTTCTTATCATTCGCACAACATCCACGCACATTCAAACATCCCACTTTGACGGTTTTCTTCTTTTTCTTTTTAGTAAGCTATACAGGAAAAGGGGTTACTAGCCCATTGTTCCCGGCATTTTAGTTGACTTTACAACACCATGGCTTACGGAGGAAAGATTCTTATTCCACTTCCCATGGATATGAAAGGAAAAGCAATAAGAACAAGAACTATTAAGATAAAATCAAAGAAAACTCAGATGAGTGTGTATACATAAACGTGTACATGTTTGCGTAGCGTGACCTAAATGTAAGTAGAAGTAGCAAGACGTACCTGAAATCTTGCATGTTTATGAGACAGAAAAAAGACACCAGCAATCCTACCATCATGTAAAACAAATACAGGCTTTCGTTTTACACTCACTTGGCAGGACGGTAGTACCTCCCTGGGTGGTTGCTGACTACCAACCTACTACAGTATAATCACAATTATCCATATTATTTATCATCACACACTATGATTTAAAGAAAACCTGTAATGTGCACACAAAGGCTAACAATTCCAATAGTGTTTATTATAAAATAATGCATGACCTTGAAAGTGATATGTATAAAGAACCTGAGGGAAAAATATTATCTACTCTGTGACCAATTATTTCCAGTTATTAAAGTGTAACATTTTATTCAAGCAGTTTAATGTGACACTAACTTTGCCTTAACCCTTTGACTGTCACAACCCCAAATCCTAAAGTGTGTCTCTGTGTCGCAAAATATTAAAAGAAAAAAAAATTATTTTTTCTTATGAAATGAACGAGAATCTTTTCCCGATGGTAATGACACCAAAAATATGAAATTTGATGGAAAGCTTATGGAATTACACTCTCGCAAAGTTAGCAATCTCAGCGATATTTATGAATCGGCGATTTCGCCCACTTTGAGCCCTATTTTCAGCCAATTCCATTGTTCCTGTTGACCAAACTCATAGCTATTTTATTAGAACTCCATTTGTTCTATCGATTGAGTACAAGAAACCACCCATTTACCGATTTCAACTACCCAATAGTTTCAGAAATTGGCAATTTGGCCAATTTCATGCAAATTAAAAAGACGCCAATTTCAAAATAGGATCCAGAATGAACAATGCAGACATTCCTGGCACTAAAATAACATTTTCTCTGTTCATCAGTCACGTCTCCAGGCCCCTCTTATATTACTCTTGCTTTCTATTTTGAATTTTTATTCACACAAAAAATAGAAGATTTACTGTTATGCAGACTACTGCATTATTGTAATAATTGTATAAATAATGTCAACCCATTCGTGACTGCGTATTAGAATGGCTAGTTGGACACATATTGGACAATGATGTCATTTGTTTACTCTTGAACATTGGCAAAATCGAACATTTCCGCTACTTTGAGCTCAATTTCAAGGTCCTTTTCATCGTGAAACCAATCAAAATCATCTCTATTCCTGTAATTTGTCTTCCATTCTATCAAATGAGACCAAGAAAACAAGAATACAACTATAAATACTATACGAAAATACACCTCAAAGTCGGCGTTTTAATCCAAAAACACGATAGTTTTTTTTTCTCATTATGCACTGCATGCTGCAGGATTTTTTTAATATTGCGCACACAGATCCATTCTCTCACATGTGGGTCTACCAGCTTTCTCCCACTTGATTTGAAGCCGCTAGAATTTTGGCGTATTAATTCGTCAAAAATACTGGCTTGTAAGACGTATATATACGACAGAAACAGTCAAAGGGTTAATACACCCAAAAAAGTCCCTGCTAAAAATATTACTACTTTGGTGGGATTCTACACAACTCATAATTCAAATGCTCTCTCTGACTCACTTTTGTGCTGAAGGGCCCTTAATGTTGAGGTTGTCAACCAGAGATGATAAGGACATATCTAAATCACTGCTGATGAGCTTGCCAGGCTGCGAAGATGGTACAGTGGTTGCTACACCAACAACAGTAGCTGCTGGACTACCACCAACACTTCCCTCAGGTTTCAGAATGTCCCCAAATCCATCAAATGCTGTGGTAGGTTCAGAAGATTAATGCATATAGTTCCACACAGCTAAATTAATCTAACATCTACCTAAGTAGTTTAAAGTTACCAAAGCAACAATAGATAAGCTATTAAAACTAGCAGCAAATGCACCTACACACTTCTTTTGTAATGAGTTTATTTTCCTATCAGAATAAAACTGGACAAATGAACTCTTTGTAATGAATAACTTCTTAATACTAATTCAATGTACAAGATTAAAGACTGATTAACATGTATACAATAAGACAGTCATGGAGTAAACTGTTTTCACAAGAAATAATGCAGTGTTTTCAGGTCTGAAAAAACAGAGATAGTTTTAAACTTAACAGTAAACATGCAAAAGTAATGTACTCATGCAAATAAACAAAACATAGCAGCAGCAGCCATGTAGTGTAGACTAATGGTCAGTACAAGCACAATATATATTTAGTACACAACAACTTACTATGACATTTTGCCTCTTCCAACTCCTACCAACAAATGCATATGCATGTCCCAACAAACTTTCCAGTAAACTTACAAAGTATACATCTTAGTACTAAACGCTAACAGTTAACTCAGGAACTCGTTATCAGTGTATGGTTGAAGAAAAGACATGCATACAAACAGAAAAGACAATATAGATGAAATGAAAAATTTATATTAAATATGAAAGAGAATTAAGGCTTCAAAACTTCCAAGGCTCAGTTTTTCGAGGTAATGTAATCTTTCATCATCAATATTAACAGCATCATCATCAGCAGCAGCAGCAACAGCAACAACAGCAGCATTACATATAGGATAATCGCCTCCAGACTTATCTTGGACACTAATGAATTTGCTTGCTATTTATTGTGAACAATCTGTAATGATAACATCTGTCAACATAAAACACATGGACAGAAATTAAATACAAAAGCATTAAAGATTTGTGTGTGGCTGAAGTGTGTTGAAAGAGAAGCCTTGAAGGCATTGCACTGTGCCAAGTGACTCATGCTGCGTGCAAGTGCAAGTGATGCACACACCAACTGTGGCAGAGTCAGCATCATGACAGCACAGTGCTTACTGGGAAATACTTGAAAAATGGGCATTTGCTTTAACTAATCAAAATGCTGATGGTGGTGGTAATGTGATGTCAATTGTCTGTGCGCGCGCACACAACACAGATGTCCATTTCTGGTCCAGATGGTGATGGTAATGCCTCGTGTATGATCATGAATACGACTACAATGCCCATAATAAAATAGGCAGTGCATGTATACAAAACTACCAACATTAATGGTGCACTGGCATGGAATGGAGATGGAGAATGGGTCAAGGAGGGGAGGTCCATATTGTATATGTCAACTGGGGTAATGTGTTTATGTTTGGACACATAATATAGGCAGGCAGACAGGCAGGCAAGCAAGCAGTGATAGTTATGAGAGAGTGATGGTAGAGATACTAATACAACATAAGAGAAGTATAGTGCTTCAGAACTGACCTAGTGATTAGTGTAGATTAATTACAGTTATTAGAAAGGGTATCAAAGAGTAGGTATAATGAGTAATTGGGTGATTAATGAAGGATACTACAATACTGATGATTGTAGAGTATTTAAGAAGGATGAGTTATGGTAATATAATGCCATTACTGACATTATGGGTTCAAGTAAAGATGGTTAAACAACCACTGTGGGGATGTTTATAATAAGGCTGTTGGTATGGTGGGTGTAACATTGTCAAGGTTATTGAAGCAGAATGCACTTATGATGATGTTGTGACTGTCTTGGTGAACACAGTGATAATGGTGTCATTATTACCACTATGTAACACTATAAAATTATGTCATCAAAATGTAAACTAATGTTATTGTAAAGTAAGAAACACTAGTACGTGTGATAGTTATGTTACAACTTACTACAATATGGTGTTGTAAGGTAAGAAACACTAGTTATGTATGTGACAGGTTACTGTTTACTAATAATAATAATAAAAAAAATGGTATGGGTGGATGCACCAACATGAACGTTATGGCAGTCTTTCTGTATGAATGAAGGTGAATGCTCCAAAGGTAGTAATTGTGGCTGTCATGGTAGATGAACGATTATGGACAAGGTTGTTGGGGTGGGTGGGTGGGTGTGACAGCATTGTTGATGGTGTGGTTGTCACCTTGGGTCTGAGCGGGTGGCATGGTGGGTGCCTGGGAAGGCGGACCACTGCCGCCAACATCTGCCAGGGGATCCAAGCCACCCAAGAGGTCAGCTGCGCCAGTGGTAGTGGCGGTGGTGTCCTGAGAACTGACACCACCCTGAGAGGGAAGGGAAGGAGTAGGGGTGCCTGACACGCCAAAGTCAGCAAAAGGATTGACGTCGAAGTCGGTGCCACCTCCTACCACTGCAGCTTGCAAGAGAAGAGTAGTGCAGTGGTCACACATCAGCTCACATGCTTCCTCTCTTGCGTTTTACCATCTCTCACAACCCCCCACACACACACTCACATACACCCCCATGCACGCATCCCCCCTCACCCCCCCAGACACACACCCATACCCCCACACACTAAAAAAAAATCACACAATGCGTACATTTCACAAACAAACTTTTCATCAATAATCTCTAAAATGACAAGCTAATGACACTGATTGCTAAGAGGACACACCACTTAAAAAACTTCACTTATAAAAACATTAGAAACTCATTTTTATTATATATACACTAGTGTAATTAACTGAATAACAAGTTTCTACTTTGTAGTGTGGAGACACCCGTTATATAAACTAGGCCAGATTGAGAGGGGAATCAGGTGCTTTGAGCAAATTTCATCACCATATGCAAGGGAAAAATATGACCTGAGACCAGAAGGCAGAGCAAGACAATTGTTGATCCTAGCGTGGCGTGATCCTCCCTTACCTCCAACATTTACAGTGGACCCCCGCCTAATGAGCACCCCGGAAATCGTACAATTATGTAAGTATAATATTGTAAGTGCTTGTGGAAGTGTATTTTTGGGGGTCTGAAATAGACTAACCTACGTGACATTATTTCTTAAGGAAGTAAATTCGTTCGGTAATGGCACTTGAGCAGGCTTCTGGAATGAATTTTGCTCGTTAGGCGGGGGTCCACTGTATATGCCAGGGAGGAAGCCTCACTGTTTAGGAAATTGTAGTTACATAAATTCTCATAGAGAAACTTTCCATTATCCTTGATGCCACATAAGTGAAGTGTCTTTCATAGGAATTTTCAAAATTGTTGATATCTGGAGGGAACACCAGCTGTTTAGCATAAAAAGCTATCAGTACTTCATTTAAAATTAGAAATTTAGCTTTATTTTTGGCTATGGTGGCCCATACAGACCTCCAGTACCACAGTAGTGAGGGAAACAGCTATGGAAAGGATCAGCAATGAAGATAAGTGTACTAGGTCCGAGCACATGTGATACGATAACTGAATGTTTTCAATGTAGTGCTAAATGAAACAAAAAAGGCAACTTATTTTGAAAGTGTTACTCAGATGTGGGGAGGAAAGGAAGTGGCAGACTAGCACTGAGTCAATAAAGCTGTGGGTCTGGGAAACACTAAGCAACTTGGAAATTTTTTGAAATTTGACCAATTTTAGGGAAATATTAATATTAAATATAAGGATATAGTCCAAGGCTGAAGATGCAATATTTCAAGCATCATCAGATATATAGCATCACATATGATTAATGAAAATAACTAACAACTGGAATGATTAAAAAAAGTTAACAAGTGGAAGACCATGGCGAGTGATTTACCAGGTGTACGTAGGCTGTTTGACTAGTCTAACACCAATTACACCACATATCAGCACAAGTGTTATGTTATTTTCCCTTATTTATCATCAAGGTTCTACATGTACTAGCATAGGGTATTTACTTAAAAGGTCTTAGGGTAAAAGGAGGACATTATTAGACTAAAAGATACTTACTCAGGTTTAGCTGCTGCATCTGAAAACTTAATCCTTTCACATTCCTCTTAAAGGTTATTTAAACCAACATTATAAAAATAGAGCTATATTAAGAAGTATATACATATAATATACAGGTCTTCACTCCTAAACATATAATCAGCCTTTCCCAAAGCACATGGCTCAGCTGCCACCTTCAACTCTCTCTTTCTCAACATTTCTTAACCCTCCAGTGTCTTGATACACTGAAGATCACAGAATGTCATGGTGACATCGATTTACAACTCTCCCCATTACCTTTTGGGCACTCATTCAGCCCTGAAGCCGAGTTAAAATCAGCACCTCAACACCAGCTCACTCCAGCTGCCATTGTTCTCCAGGAAGGGCATTGTGGGAAAACAACATCTCTCTAAGCTCCTCCCCCCAAAACAAGAACACATCACTTTGCAAATCCTCTCAACATATCTTATGTTATTACAATGAGACATGCAACTTACAATTAATTAGTTAATAATATGTGTGCATTATTTATATAACCTATTATATTGAGAAAATCAGTTAAATCAGCCCTTAAGCCTTTAAGGCTGGCCAAGCCTTTTAAACTCTCCTGAGCAGTACTGCTGATTAATTCAATATAATTAGGCATTCATGTTATTTAATTACAACAATACATGCTGGGTTCCAATAGCCCCCATAACAAGTCCATAATACCCCATAACACCCCCACCTCCAGACGGAGTCTTATAAGACAGAGTCTCACAAAAGCTAGCAGTGTCCCGCAGGATACGGCTAGGGAAAAATAAGGTCTTAGCCTAAAGGTGGTAGTAACTCTACTAGAGGTTTTACATATACCCCAGCACCATAATTACTCTTCACTGTACAGTTATACAACAAGGTGACATACAACATGGCAATCTACAAATCTCATGGCTCCACTGAACCTTCCCAGCATAAACATGCAATTCTGCCCTTACCATACACCATACAAAACCCATGAATGGAACAGTACTAGAACAGAGTGCAGAGGTTACTAGAAAACAGTTTAACCACATCCCCATACTGAAGGGTGTAACCATTAACTACTTTAGTGGTTATCAACATAATACATTTTTACAATGCAAGGACTACACACAAAGCCCACTGTGAAAGCCAGCACCGACAGGCCTGTGCCTCCGCTGCAGGTAAATCCAGCAGGCAACTGGTACTCCAGGATGGCATCTTCCTGATCAGGAGATGAGAGTAGAGCAAAACCCAGAGCAGTCAGGTATACCCCAGGCAGAAACTTCACCAAAAAACATGTCAAGGTGTCTCTTACGTGGTGGCCGAACCAAAAAGTGAGACTCTCCAGTCAACACCCAAAATCCTTAAATGGTCAGGCACATACCCCCATCTTCCGAGGACCTCACTCCATACAGATCCTCCAACCTTATAAGGAGGAACTGCTATAGTACATGGAGGAGATACACGGGACCACTCAGGCAACCGTTGGACCGTTTCGTACTTAGAGCACACCAAGACACAAACAACATACCTCCCTGGACTTCTCATGTCACCGAAGGTTGTCAACTCCGCCTCAACTCACAATTTTTGATACCCTGACTCCCTTCTCTTGTCTGGCTCCAACCATCTCCTTCACAGTTGAATGGCTGGTAGGGAGCACTCAGGCCCGCCAAGAGTTCACCACTGCAAAAACAACAAGGTCAGCACAAGACAAACACTATGTACTAAGCATGCACCATCTATCTACATAAACATCGTAGCACAAGGAACTAGTAAACTACACAATTGTGAGTTTGAATCATAATTTGAATGATGAATGTTAAGATCAGAGGTTTGTTCCTGGTCCTCCAACTTTTTTACCAACTGACTTTTTTGGGGGGCAACGAATTGTGTATGAGATGTTATCAAAAAGTTCCCGGACAATAATTTTCAGGCACTTCCTGGGTGAAATTTGGCAGCGGCACAGATCACGCTGCTCAGTACACTCATTTGTGACATAGCATGGTCATCGTTTAGTTGAGGTCTGACAGGCATATTTTTTTATGGTCTCCAGAATCTTTAAAAAGAAAAATGTGTTTGTGAACTTTTGTCTCAAGCTGAGTAAAACAGGTAGTGAGACTCAGTGGATCGGACAGTGTTTTGAATGGTTTTCTTGATTCAGAGCAGGACGAACATTAGTTGAGGATGATGAACACACAGGTTGCCCATCAACTTAAAAAATATAAATAAAAAAATGCCAACACTGAAAAAGTGAGGAAGGTTATTCACGGAGATCGTTGTCAGTGTGTCCAGGACATTCTTAAGGGTTGTGTCAAAGTATTTTCACTGAATTTAAATACAAGGCAAGTGGTTGCAAAATTTGTGCCCTGGTTGTTGACTCAAGACCAGAAAGATCATTTTCTGGCCAGAAATAACATGGTGGTTGTCTCCTACCCTCCCTACTCCCCTCTGACTTCTTTCTCTTCCCAAAAATACAAATGGCACTCAAGGAGCAGCATTTTAACATGGAGGAGATTCAGGCAAACTGCAGGCCTCACTAGATACCATTAGGAAATAAGAGTTCCAGAAATGTTTCAAGAAGTGGCAGAGGCACTGGAATCAGTGTATACATAGTTTCCCAAGGAGAGTACTTCAATTGAGACAACTTTCAACTAAGTGATTAGATAATCCTACATTTTTTTTGTGGCACTCCAGGAACTTTTTGACAGCATCTCGTATGTGCAAAATTGTATTCATAAAAATGTAAATAATGGTGATTAGTAGGTTTTCAAGATTCCAGTCTCAGAACAATTTATTTAGGTTCACTTTGAACTTCAGCACTTCCTGAGAAATTAATAGAATTTCTAAACTTGGTCCAGAATGAGTTGCTTTAGTTGGCTACTCTTGTTTGTGTATCAGGTGCTGAATGATAATAGCCAAGCCATTAGTGTATAGTCGTCTAGTGTCCAGGTTTGAATCAGACGATTGTGAAGTTTATTAAACAAGAGATCTCACATAGTTGATCAGCAGACTAAACTTAGTTTGTCATAATAAGGTTCCTGCTGCAGAAGCCTTATTCATACTGAAAAGAACTGAATGGGATTACTTTCCTGAAAATCCAATTTAAAGCTTCCAATATGGGGAATATGTTGCCCACAGTTGTCAAGTTTCTATCTGCTGTTATGACTTTTAAAAATAGAAATTATAACATTTGTAAATGAATTTTTACCTCCAATGCCTGGATTTATCTCTGCTGGCCACTCACTGACTTCTAAGATATCCAGTTCAAAATTATGTTTGGAATGGAGTTGCTTCATGGGAAGAAGAGTGAATAACAATTGTTATACATGGGTTATTATATTGGTTACAAAACTGATTACCACTGAAACCATCTTGTTATCGGTCAGTGTCACAAATGCAAACTTCATTCTCTGCTTCCAAGACTTTTTTTTTTTTTACCCTTGCTTTTCTGTAATGACTCAGAAGAAATAGTTCAAATAATACATTGTACATAAGTACAATATAAAGGAGAAACTTGTAACAGTAGATGGTATGAAAATACTGAAAAGTTGCACTTGATAAGAGACAAGCAGCAACTGGAAACTTAAAGAATGTTTCCTCACACCTGGTTGTAACACAGTGCATAGGCAGAAGAGATGAAGTAAATTAGACTAATATTAGAGGGGAGAATTATTATTACAATCAAACCTAAGTGCTAGACCCACAAGGGTTATACAGTTGAGGGGAGAAGAAGCCTATAATTACAGAGGCACTTCCGCTCTGCAACTGTCTTTTTTTCCTCTCCGATTGACAGTTTTGTACATTTATCTCCATCTAGGTAAATATTAGAGCAGCACTACAGTAGGACTACTGGTCAACACTAGGTTAGTCTGGAGATGTGTTAGCATGTTGAGTAATTGCATCTAGAATCTTAGTTACTGAATTGAACATTGCCTAATGTTGTAAAAAATTGTACGAGAGAACTTGAGTGAACGTTAACACAATTCTTCTTACTGCCATGCCATGCTATTATATACCTAATCTTTAATGTCTTTATATACATACATGTGAAATGTTCATTGTCATTTTTGCTTGTTAGTTTTAATCTAAAAACACAAAGTTTGCCAAATTTTATCAATTATTTCAAAACTAAAATTGTCTCAATCTATTATAATGTGCTAAAATATAATACTGTAACTATCTCTGTTGGTATATAAAAAATCAATATTCAATTCGAACCAACTATGATATATATGTCTAGTATTAAGTAGTCTGTAAAGCATTAGGTTTAGTCTGACCGAAATGCCTCAGCATGACAGTGGCTTTCTTTGCACTTGCAAATCAATATTGAAAATACACATTGTAAATTATGTATGGAAATAGACTCCTTATAACATGTCAGTCACACATTGTAAATTTTGCAAAAAAATAAAAATTTGAATTTGAATATGTCCTGGGCATAGGCGCTTTCCCAGAACATCGCCTGCTTAACCTTAGACTGCCATGAACTCCTGTCCTCCATTTATATCACGGGACATCACTTAGTGGTCTGTAAAGTGGTCCTTACACCCCAACAGTGTCGAAATTGTTGGAGCTTCAAACATCCCATTAAATACTGCAGGTCTGTGGCGGAGTGCCCAGTCTGCGGTGCTGCGGATCATGCCAATATATCTTGCAGTCTTTCCCCCACTTGTCTTAATTGCAGTGAAACTCATCCTTCTTTTTCTCAACGATGTCAGGTCTATCTTAATGAATGTGAAATCCGTTGTCTTAAGGAGAGCGAAGGCCTTATTTATGCTATGGCTGTCTCTCGGCTCCGCCTTCAGGGGAATCTTCCTCATGTTCCTTATTTTCGAGTAGCTAGGAGACCTCCAACCTTGGTGGTCCACCCGCCTACCAGCTCCTCTGGTGCCACGTGTTCCGGGGGTCACCCCATCTCTAATTCTTTTGCGGTTTTACCCTCTGAAACCCCCATCTCCTTACCTCTTCCTACTACTTTATCTCGCCCGCTAGTTTCTCAGTCTGCGAGGCCTCACACGCCTGTACCTTCTTCCCGCCTATCACCTGCGAAGTTGAACCTGTCTCCTAAGCCCAAGTCTCTCTGCATTCCTCCGGTACTTACAATTCCTCAACAGTTCTTCTTTTCGGCCTCGGTGCCTAGTTCTCACCCCCTTTCTAACTCACACGAAGGTGGAGGTTCACCCTTCATGTGGTCTCCTCTTCTCCTATTCCCCACCATACTTCTTCCCCAGTCCCCTTCCAGCCTTCTTCCTCTCCCGTTCCACCGCAGGACTTCTGTCCTCCTTGCTTACACTCTTTCTGTTGCCTCCTCACATTGACTTCACTGACCGCTTCTCATCGTTGGCATACCTATCTTTGTGAATAATGACTTATTTACAATGGAATATTCCTGGCCTCAGAGGTAATCAGGGAGATCTCCAGGTGTTGCTCTCCCAGTTTTCCCAAGTACGTGTCAGGTTACAAGAGCCTAAAGTTGGTTCAGCGGTTATCAGTCCTGTTTCGGGCTATGTGCTGTTGCATTCTTCTGATCCCTTTCCTGAAGAAACTTTTAATGAGTGCATGCTTCTTGTGTGCGTTGGTATACTGTTTCAACAGGTCCTTGTTTGTTCTCAGCTGTATTATACTGCAGCCCATATTTATTTGCACAGGTGGTATAGTTTGCACTCTATTATCTCTCCCCTTCCTGTGCATTCTGTATCTCTGATGTTGCGTTCTTGATCTCTTCTCTACCGCTGCCCATCTTCTTGTTAGGCGATTTTAATGCTCATCATCATCTTTGGGGAGGGTCCCACTGTGACTCATGGTGATCAGTTAGAGACCTCATTTTCATCCTCATGTTTTAAACACAGGGGCTCCCACCTATTTTGACTCTCACACTCAGTCTCTCTCTTGCATCAATCTTTCTATCTACTCCTCATCAGTTGCCCTTGATTACGCTTGGTCTGTTCTCCCGGATTTGCACAATAGTGATCACTTTCCTATTATTCTAACTTCTACTACATATTCCCGATTGCCCATAGCCCCTGTTGGCAATTTGGACGACCGAATTAGGACTTATACTCTAATCTTACCGCTTTTTGTGGAGACCCTTCTTCATTCTCTACTGATGAGCTGGTGCACCAGTTTTCGACCTTAGTTTTGACTGCAGCATCACATTCTATTCCTCAAACCTCAGGCAGGCATTCTCAGACATGCGTGCCTTGGTGGTCTCCTGCATGTGCCCATGCAGTGCATTTGAAATGTGCTGCTTGGGGCCATTATCGATATAATCAGACCACAGATCGTCTTTTGGATTTTAAGTGAGAAAGGGCAGTTGCTCACCACGTCATACGCGATGCAAAACGCGCTTGTTGGCAAGACTATCTTTCTACTGTTACCTCGACTTTCCCTACGTGTGCGGTTTGGAAGAAGGTAAGGAAGTTGTGTGGCAAGTACACTCTGGACCCAGCTCCCATTTTGTGGGTTGCTGGTGTTAGTGTTGTGGAACCTCTTGAAGTTGCCATGGAAATTGGGAACTATCTTGTCCGTGTCTTCCAAGGGCTTCACTTCTGTCCCTCATTTCTCGCTTCTAAGTCTGGCAGGGAGAAATCATCCTTGGATTTCTCTTCTAATAGGATGGAGCAGTATAACGTACCTTTTACTCTCTTAGAGCTAGAGCCCACACTTTCCACTTGCTGGTCATTGGCAGCTGGGTCCAATGATATTCATATCTGTATGCTACAGCATCTGCATTCTACAGCCCTTACAGTCCTTTTGCGTCTTTTCAATCTTCTTTGGACACGAGGGGTTCTCCCTCAACAATGGAAATCTGCCATTGTACTACCGTTTCGCAAACCAGGCACCTCAGGGCTTGATACCTCTCACTATCTTCCCATTGCTCTGACCAGTGTAGTCTGCAAGGTGATGGAATGATTGGTGAATAAATGTCTGATATGGGATTTGGAGACTTGCAATAGTCTTTCTCCTCACCAATATGGCTTTCGCAAGGGCCACTCTACTTTGGACCCCTTGCTCCACTTAGATACATGTGTGTGAAATGCCTTTGCTAATAAACACACTGTCCTAGCAGTCTTTTTTTTTTATCTCAAGAAGGCATATGACACCACTTGGAGGTATAATATCTTAGCCCAGGCCAACTCCTTAGGCCTCCACATTAATCTACCAATCTTTCTTGCTGCTTTCTTATCTGAAAGACATTTTTGTGTCCGTGTTGGCACCTCGCTTTCCTCAGACTTTGTTCAGGCCGAGGGAGTCCCACAAAGTTGTGTCCTTAGCACTACCCTTTTTCTCTCGACTATAAATGACCTACCTTCCATTCTTCCATCGTATATTTGGTCATAACTTTATGTGGATGACTTCGCTATAGCTTACGCAGGCACGGACTGTCTCCTGGTAGTGGCCTCTCTTCAGGATGCGATTGACCGTGTTTACCATTGGGCCACTTCTCATGGATTTAAATTTTCTAGTGCTAAAACCCATTTCATTACCTTCAATAGACGTCCTCTAATCCCAGATATTGCCTTGTATTTACATGGCTCATGTATCCCAGAATGTGATACAGTCAAGTTTCTTGGCCTTCTATTCGATCACCGGTTGACATGGAAACCTTACATTTCCTCTTTGAAGGCAACTTGCCATGGTCGGCTAAATCTCTCTAAAATTCTTGTGCATCGTTCATGGGGAGCAGATGCCGGACTCTCCATTTGCATTCCACCCTAGTCTTGTCCAAGCTGGATTATGGAGACCAAGTCTATTCTGCAGCTTCTTCTACAACTCTTTCTAAGTTAGATCTCCATCATCAGGGTCTACGTTTATGCCTTGGTGTCTTTCGTTCATCCCCTGTTGAAAGCCTCTATGCAGAGGTGAATTTTCCTTCCTTAGCCAATCGTCGTGATGCTCATTGCCTTTGTTACTTTGTCCGCTCCCCCGACCTTCGTGTTCCTTCTACATATAGGTTTGTCTCGGACATTAGTAGAAACCCGTTATTTGTTTGACACCCTATTCCTGTGAGGTTTGCCGGGTCCCTATTTCGGTTCTTCACTTTCTTGTTGATTGTCCGGTTTACCAGCAAGCTCGCAGGATTTACCTCCACCAACACTGTCACCCTACCGCTATTACCTTATCTTCCCTTCTTGCAAATGGCCCTGCCTTTGACTTACGATCACTTTTTTTGTCAGCAACTGCTTTACTATACGAACTTTGACACAGCCCCTAGTGTCCCTTCCAGCCCTTTTCTCCCCTCACCTCTGATCCCCTCTCCACCTAGCTGTTTATAGGCTTGGCACTATTCTCTGCCACGCAGCACTGAATGACCCTTGTCAGTTTAGCGCTTTATTTGATTATATAATATGTACGGTATAAGGATGTCAAAAAGGAATATTCTATTATTCACTTCAGTTTCTAAAGTGAACTGAATTCATGGTTTCACTGTTGAGATTGTCCCATAGCTGGTGAAGGCTGAGTTGTGTAGGGACAACTAACATCTTGACATACCTCATCCAAGACACACCATATGGAATTAAGTTGGCAAGTCAATCAGCGACTCCATATAGATGTTCACAAATACAGTACTACTTAACAGTGAGCCCATGGCCAGAGTGAAGAATGTTTGTAGCAAGTGCCATTGTATGTGAAGCAATTAGAATACATACTGTAATTCCACTAATGCAATGAAATCCATTCATGGGAGTGTGTTCAAAGCCATCACTTATCTTGTGGTGTAGGACATTGATAACTTGATCAGTGGGTACTCTGGTAAAGAAGAACATGATATGTCCCTGCAAACACTGTTCCTGTCTTCCACGGCACTATACCACTGAATGTGTTGCTAAAATTTGTCTTCCTTCTTTGATTCACCTTACCTTGGGGAAGAAAATGGATGTGTTAACCCATGAGAAAAAATTATGAGCATTTTAAATGAGTGCCATTCTGGATGTGTAAGATAGTGTGGTCATACTCAGCATGACCTTTGAGAGGGAGCCCAGCTTATCAGTGTCCATGCCTTAATGCCCCAGCTCACTCATTCACTCTTGTAATCACATGATTGTCTACCATTGTTTTTCTTCAGTATACATTGCGAGGATATCCCAGTGTTTCATGGAATCAATGTTATATGATACTAGCTCTTCTTTTCTTGCAAACACTCCTCTCTTTCTTACCCTTCCTCATACTTGTGACCAGTTTCAAGAATTCCTCCGATCTCAAAGCCCAGTCCAAGGCCAAAACTGACTAGGGACTAACTGGTCAACCAGGCTATTGATGTCAGCGATTCACTGGCCAACACAGCTATCACAACTTGGCTGAACTGTTATTGGTTTCAGGTTTCCCTAGCAATATCTGGCATCTGCTGGTAACAGGTTGAACAGCCACAGATCACTGATGTTCAGAGTGTTTAGTAATTGTGCCTATGGCACCCCCCTTTTCACTGGGTTTATTCTAAAATTTCTCTTTATATCTCCCACTCCAATTTGTTGTTAATGTAACATTATATATAAATGCATGCATGCATGCATATATTATCAGGAATTGCTGTTTTCTCAGCTTCATTAAATTTAAAATGATTTGAGGTGTTGCTAGTAGTTTTACTGAGTACGCTGGTATTAAGTCATATCTACACCATTCACAGGTTTAATAACTCTTCTGCCTTGAAGGATACTGTGAACACAGAGCAATATTTTAAATGTGCAATCACAACTTGAAAAATGATGTAAAGATTTCTGTATCATCTCACTCTCCATCCTGTCATTTTTGCTTGCTTGTTAACACTCCAGCTTATCTCCCATCAAGGTAAGGTGACCCAACAAAGAAGAAAACTTTCAATGTCAATCATTCGATCACTGTCTTGCCAGGAGGGCACCATTGTTCAGATGACCCACAAACTAACTTCACCATCCTTTCTTTAGATGGCACTGTACTTCCCATCTCCAAAAACCTAAATCTGGCTAATTGGTTTCCCTGAATCCCTTCATAAATGTTACTGTCAACAACACTTCAAATAATAAAAACTACTTGCCTCCACTCACTCCTATCTAGCATGCTTACACAAACCTATGATGACACCACCACTTTTAGCAGCAGCGGTGATTCTTATGTCCAAGCCCCTGGTCCTAAAAACCTCCTCTAACCCTTCCCTCCAACCTTCCCTCAGATGACCCCTACCCCCCTTCCCTCCACTACAGATTTATACATCCTTCTAGTCATCCTATTTTTCTTCAACTTCTCAATGTCCAAACCACCTCAAAAACCCCTCCTCAGCCCTATAATACTTTTAGTAACTCAACACCACCTCCTAATCTCCAAACTCTAATTTCTCTGCATACAAGTGTGTAGGTACCACTATACTCTGGTACATTCCCCTTTTTGCTTCCATGAATAAAGATCTTTGACCCCCTAGATGCCTCAATGCACCACCCACCTTTTTTCTTTTGTTAGACCTCCCCTTATTTTAATCTCTAAAAGAAACTTGATTATTAAGATCTTGATGAATTTCTTCTGTTCTACATTTTAAGCCTATCACTACTTAAAGCCAATTGGTTATTGGGAGGAAATAACTAATACGTATAAAAGAAATTTCATCAACGTTTTCATATTTACCAAAATCAGCATTTCATGCTTCAAAGCATATCAGTTGTCACAAAACTGATGAGTAACACAAAAATATTAGTGCTGCTGTGTAACTATAGAATCCAAGAATGTTTATTATTTCACTATTATAGCCTGCATAAGAATGTAGGGGCCAAATTTCTCTCAGCATTTGTACTTTAGATTACTGTTTGTAGTTAAGTACATAACCTGATTTTGTAATGCATGATTTAATATGCAGGATCAACAGCAATACTGTGGTATTCTCTTAGCATCCAGCATCACAAGTCTGGTGAGAAACTCTACAAAAACCAGACTAGTGCAAGTTCCACCATTAAACTGTGTACTAAAACATCTAGTGAGGTGAGAACATCCACACAGAGAACAATCTGCTTAAAGTACAACATTTTTATAATAATCACTTTCTCCAGAATTTATAAGTGTCAAAATCAAATAGCAGACATTTACAAGTGGTGCATAGATAAGCTTCCCATTACCAAGATAACTTGATAACACAAGTTTAAACACCTCTGCCAACAATTTTTTAATCCAGGTTCAAAATCAAAGATTAATTTAATGATATCTAGTTATGTTTAATAAATAAGATTTTTAGTTATAACTAAAGTAGCAATATTGTTAATTTTAGTTAATTTAATATTTCTTAAGAAATTTAATAAATGCACACCAGTGGATTTCCAATTGAAAAATACTACTAGTATTCTATGTAAAAATAAGTGTGCACACAATACAGCACTTTCCTCAGAAATGACCGGCTTTAATCCAGCACCACTGTATTCATACCATAAAATGTGCATAACTCATTATGTAAACAATTCTATTACTTCATGTTAAGTACACAATGTTAAAATGATTAAGTAGACCTCCTTATAAGATGGTGGAGCAGCCATGTGCTGTCACACCACACCAATCATCCTGTTGTCTAACAGCAATATACAACAGCTCGTAATTAGCAATAACAAGTGACTGTACAACAGCTCGTAACTAGCATTAACAAGTGACTGTACAAGTGACTGTACAAGTGACTGTACAAGTGACTGTACAAGTGACTGTACAAGTGACTGTACAAGTGACTGTACAAGTGACTGTACAAGTGACTGTACAAGTGACTGTACAAGTGACTGTACAAGTGACTGCACAAGTGACTGCACAAGTGACTGCACAAGTGACTGCACAAGTGACTGCACAAGTGACTGCACAAGTGACTGCACAAGTGACTGCACAAGTGACTGCACAAGTGACTGCACAAGTGACTGCACAAGTGACTGCACAAGTGACTGCACAAGTGACTGCACAAGTGACTGCACAAGTGACTGCACAAGTGACTGAACAAGTGACTGCACAATACTAAGTGACTGCACAAGTGACTGCAAAGTGACTGCACAAGTGACTGCAAAGTGACTGCACGTGACTGCACAAGTGACTGCACAAGTGCACAATGCATCAAGTGACTGCACAAGTGACTGCACAAGCTGACTGCTACAAGTGACTGTACAAGTGACTGTAAGTGACTGTACAAGTGACTGTACAAGTGACTGTACAAGTGACTGTACAAGTGACTGTACAAGTGACTGTACAAGTGACTGTACAAGTGACTGTACAAGTGACTGTACAAGGACTCAGTGACTGTACAAGTGACTGTACAAGTGACTGTACAAGTGACTGTACAAGTGACTGTACAAGTGACTGTACAAGTGACTGTACAAGTGACTGTACAAGTGACTGTACAAGTGACTGTACAATAGCTCGTACAGCATTAAAAAGTGACTGTTAAAAGCAACTTATTATTAAAGTTTCAAAACATTAGTTTTGATCTGATAAGTTTATCATTATTAGATATAAACACAAAGTTACATTATCAGGTTATGTAGACCAAGCTTACAGCAGTCATAAATGATAAAACACGTGACTGTCAGCAGTCATAACATAAAACATGTGACTGTCAGCAGTCGTAACATAAAACATGTGACTGTCAGCAGTCGTAACATAAAACATGTGACTGTCAGCAGTCACAACATGTTATGACATGTGACATCAGAAGTCATAATAGTGTTAGTAGAAAGCTTACACCATTACCTGTAGCCCAACATTCAATGTTAGCTAAAACAGCAAGACTTTTACCTGGCCAGCCGAAGGTACTGCCCGCAACTGTGCCTGTCACATGCAATAATGTTCATTCTATTAGTGGTGAGGTCAACTAGTGCAGCGGCAGCATACATCACAAGCACAACATTATAGTGAGATGGTGACCACAATGTGCACTACATTTACTCTAATGATGAGCCATCCAGAGGAAGACTACACAACTATTAAAAATCAAATAAAATTTTACTTTATCAAACTTTGCATTAAAAAACTGAAGCCATATATATATATAAATATTGATAAAGTGAACAAAGTACAAAGCTATAAAATATGCATAATGAAATTAAAAAATAGTCCTGGTATATACTACATAATTATTTTATGATTTATATCAACATAAATAAAAATAAAAGGAAAATCTTCCTCCGAGACAAAGGTCAAAAATATTTCACACATTACTTTTAAATATAAGACCACTCAAATTTTTAAATTAAAATTTTAAGTGATATTTAATGTATTTTGTGCTATAGCAGTGGCTCATTATTGCACAATTTATATATAAAAGAATAATCTGCACCTGTTGAGAAAAGCAATGATAAACTCGTAGGGTTGAGACAAAACTAGTCACTATTAGGTTAAGTATCAAGTCTCAAGAGCTGGAGCTTTTCCCTCATACAGTAGTAGGCAAGTAGAATGTGTGAATTACACATGACCAATTTATATGCAGCATTTCAATCTGAGAGGACGTATCAGACATTGTTAAGGAGACAAAACATTCCGGGACATCAGGAGACAACATGGTTGGATGTGCAGTAGCTCAGAGTAAACTAGGTCATTCTCAAGGTGTCAAGAGAGATCTTACTCATTAAAAGTAAAGCTTTACACAGAGGAGCCAGTCACAAGTGTGTAATGTGAAGAATCTTAAACATTTAGATAAAATGCACCAACACATTTTCAGGCATGAAAATATTGTCAACACAGTAAACCACTGTAAACTAAATATCAAACTTGAAGTCTAATCAAAATTATGGATACCACTTCTGGTAAACTCATTCCCTGTAAAAATGTACAGCATACCATCAGTTATCAGACACCAGTTATCAGTTATCAGTTATCAGACACCATCAGTTATCAGACCCCAAATCAGTTATCAGACACCACGTACAGCCGTTATCAGACACCACTTCAGTTATCAGACACCAGTCAGATTTCAGACACCAACAGTTTTCAGACACCAACAGTTATCAGACACCAACAGTTATCAGACACCAACAGTTATCAGACACCAACAGTTATCAGACACCAACAGTTATCAGACACCAACAGTTATCAGACACCAACATTATCAGAACCAACATTTGCAGACACCACAGTTATCAGACACCAACAGTTATCAGACACCACAGTTATCAGACACCACAGTTATCAGACACCAACAGTTATCAGACACCAACAGTTATCAGACACCAACAGTTATCAGACACCAACAGTTATCAGACACCAACAGTTATCAGACACAACAGTTATCAGACACCAACAGTTATCAGACACCAACAGTTATCAGACACCAACAGTTATCAGACACCAAAGTATCAGACGCCCATGGCATGGTGGCTAGCGCTTTGCTTCACGCACGAGGGCCGTCACCGGCAACATTTCAGCTCACACACACACAACATAACAGGCCTAGTGTCAATCGACATGTGCCTAGGACAAAATGGTAACTGGAACAAAGTTATCAGACACCAACATTTATCAGGCACACAGTGAAAGTTGAAGTTTTGAAAATACATATGTGTAATCACATGTTTATGGTGACTTGTTTGAATCTTGCATATCATGTGTTCAGTGTCTGATGAACAACACAGCTACATCATATAATTGATGATTTACTGTACTTATGATTTATGATAAGTATCACAAACACTTTCACATTTAAGTTTTAAATTACAGTACCTAGGAAATTATTTATACAGTACGTATAGATATTCTTGATGCCTAAATATACAGATTTCTAATATCTCACTATAAATAGATTTCTGATGCCTCTCCATATAAATTTTTATGCTTTACTATATACAGGTTTACCTTCCTTTATGTGACTTCACTATTATGGGATGTACCATTTTCATGGTTAACTTTGTACATGTACATGATCAGTGCAGTTTTCAAAACATACTTAAGATTGTTAATAAACAGAATTGTTGACGGCATGACTGAGGTTAGTACAGCTACCATGGACCTCAAACACAACTATCCCATAAAGCAAGGAAGACCTGCTTAACTTATGCCTCACTATGAAATCAAAATAGTATAATTAACATCAAAGTTTATAAAATACCTGTATAAAAAAAAAGTGAAATGCATACAGTAATCCGTCAAAGAGCAAGTCGGTCACATTCCTGAAAATCTGCACACAAATACATACACCACTCAACAATTATAAAAGAAATGAGCAAGTGGAATAGCAGATGCTTGTCTGAACATATGAATAAATGTTATGTATGAAAGAAATGAGTAAAAACAGGCCACTCCAACAATACAAATTGTGGTTGACTAAACATCACAAAAAAGAAAGGGACCTAGTATGACAAGATTATCATTAGTAAAATAACGTACGAAGAAAGGGACCGAGCATAATTGACAAGATTATCAACAGAAAATCACAAAAACAAAAAAAGAAAGAATTCCCATCCAACACCTGCCCACTTTACCACAGCATTTAGATGTATAATTAGAAACTGCTGAAAAAGATGTTTACAGTACAGTATACATAAAGACAAACTGGAATATGTAGTGATGTACGTATTGTGTGTATACTTGAATACTGAGAAAAAGTTAAAGAAAAATCTGAAAGACAAGCTATAAAAAGGCAACTAGAGGTAATGATTTAGGTATGTCATACGAGCAAAAAAAAAAAAAAAAGGGGGGTTAAGGCATTAGACATGCCTTTACTAGTTGACAGCAGGGGAACGAGCAAAAAAAAAAGGAGGGTGGGTTAAGGCATTAGACATGCCTTTACTAGTTGACAGCAGGGGAAAAAAAAAAGACAGTAAAATTGAAAAAATATGAACTAATAAGGAAAATAAGCTAGGAACATCAAGAGGATGAACAAGAGGCCAGTTATATGTTAAGAGGTGCTGAAGGAATACAGTACTAGAAGATTCTTCACACAATGGTACAACAATGGAATGTTTACTATAAAAACAAGTAGCCTGTGGCTACAACCAATATAAATAACTTGTGGGGGGAAAAATGAAGTTACATTCCAAATTTTAAATTAACCTCCCATATATTTTTATCAAGTACAGTAATGTACAATTTACCTACCTTCTGGTAGTTATGTTAAGTAGTGTGGCATGCCATTAATATGTTAACCAAGCAACGACCTCTCTGCTCATTCATTAACCTACCAACACAACACTTTAAAAATATATATAAAAAGAGAAAGATTACCAGACTCTTGGCAGACTAAATTTTTGTGTGTAAAGCTCAGCAGCCAGGTGTTGTGGGCATGATGCCCAGGTGTTGTGGTCATGATGCAGCCCAGGTAGTATGTGGGCATGATAGCCCAGGTAAGTTGTGGCATGATCAGCCCAGGTAAGTTGTGGGCATGATGCAGCCCAGGTAAGTTGTGGACATGATGCAGCCCAGGTAAGTTGTGGGCATGATGCAGCCCAGGTAAGTTGTGGCATGATGCAGCCCAGGTAAGTTGTGGACATGATCAGCCCAGGTAAGTTGTGGACATGATACAGCCCAGGTAAGTTGTGGGCTTTGATGCAGCCCAGGTAAGTTGTGGCATGATGCAGCCCAGGTAAGTTGTGGGCATGATGCCCAGGTAAGTTGTGGGTATGATGCAGCCCAGGTAAGTTGTGGGCATGATGCAGCCCAGGTAAGTTGTGGGCATGATGCAGCCCAGGTAAGTTGTGGGCATGATGCAGCCCAGGTAAGTTGTGGACATGATACAGCCCAGGTAAGTTGTGGGCATGATGCAGCCCAGGTAAGTTGTGGGCATGATGCAGCCCAGGTAAGTTGTGGACATGATGCAGCCCAGGTAAGTTGTGGACATGATGCAGCCCAGGTAGTTGTGGCATGATACCCAACTCGAGCTCATTATGGCTTATGATGATGTGGCCTTCACCTGGGAAACACCATGCAAGACTCAATATCTCTAGCTACTTTCCTATTATACTTTTAAATTCCTCTTACTTCTAGTTTCACAAGTAGTCCTCTCTGGTGTCATGGTTTAATGTGTAATGAGGAGGGGGGAATGTACAGAGGTTTAAATTCTGTAAATTATTTATTAGTATAGTACCATAGATCAATATAATGGGGAACTAGCCAACTCAAGGATACTGGATATTTGTACAATGCTCAAAACATTCTATACTAATACATACAATGCTGTATTTGTAAATGTCTCGGTGTTAAATAACTTGCTTCATATTATATCCCAAATGACTCTGGTAAACATGCAATATAAACTTACTGAAAGTTGTGAGGAAACAGTCAAGCAAACTAGGAGTTATATGTCACCCACATGAGGGGGCGTGTTGTGAAAGACAGCGGAGATAGCTGGAGCTACTCCATCACTAACACTTAACGCCTCTACTACTACATAAACAGTAAAATAAGAAAAACACAAGTGAGGAAGGTTGGGTGAAAGTATGGCCTGCCTGGCATCCCTCACAATACTGTAATAACATGATAGTTGGATGAATCTTACTGTAGCCAGCTGGCCCAGTGGTTTACACACTGGCCTGGAGTTTTACCACTAACTTGCCGTAGGTTCAAACCTTACCCATTCCTTGGTCTACCTAACATGGTTCAGTAGGCCTTCTGTCATGCCTCTCAAATCATATAGTACTAAATGTATGTATGTACAATATGTTCTAAAGACTATCTAATAATTACATTTTAAAATGTAGGTAAGTTTGAAGAAATCACTACACATCCTACATGTCAGAGGTTAACAAAAATACTGAACTCAGATTAAGTTGTAATAAACAACTGTCAATGAATTAACAGAAGGATGGATGAGGGGCTCAAACCAGGGTGCATAAATAAACAATCTGACACTCTACCAAGACAGTGTGTCAGACTGTCAATTTACAGACCGTGATTTGATCCCCTCGTCCATCCTTCCATTTATTCATAAAAAATAGTTTATCGTGATAGTTTAACAATAATGTCCTGGAACTAGTATCATCATGCCACATAAAATAGCCTCTTCAGCTAGTGAGAGCAAGATTAAAGTCAACTGTTAAGTTATACCTCTCCATCTAGCTCACACCTCGCTCATCTCAGCTCAGAGACTGTCTGACACTGCATAGTGACAGTGTTGTGGTGTCTTTCTTAATATAATGATGCTGCATTATGAACACTATGTGGGTGCACAACCTCAGCTGGCTACACAGCTCTCCTTCCTATTAAACAGTTTATGAGATTTTTTTTTTGTGGGAGGGGAAGGGGTGCTACTTTAATAGATCACTCGAGTTATTTCAACAAATTAGTACAGTGGTACCTCGAGTTACGATATTTTTTCGTTCGAGAATGCTGTTCAAGTGCCATTACCAAACGAATTTATCCCCATAAGGAATAATGTAAAATAGACTAGTCCTTTTACACCCCCAAAAATATACTTACAAAAGCATTTAAAAAAATAAACTTACATAAAAGGGCGATTTTGGGGACCATCGTAACTCGAGGTACCACTGTATATTTATCCAAAAACAAAGGAGACAAATTTATAAATAATATAAGGAGCTTTAAAAGAGTAACAGCATAAAAATCTACTTGCCTTGACACTATGGTAGATAAGTGGAAACTCTCCACTGATACAACAAAGTGTACACCATTTGATAAACTACCAAGAAAACAAAAAAAACATGAAAAACCATAGAAAAAATAAACAAAAGTAGAAGGAAGGTTAAAAAAATAACCAAGACCTTATAGAAGATCATGAATCACTGTAATAACTAACCAAGACCTTAGTAATGACCATGAACCACTGTAATAACTAGCCAAGACCTTAGTAATGACCTTGAACCACTGTAATAACTAACCAAGACCTTAGTAATGATCTTGAACCACTGTAATAACTAGCCAAGACCTTAGTAATGATCTTGAACCACTAATAACTAGCCAAGACCTTAGTAATGATCTTGAACCACTGTAATAACTAGCCAAGACCTTAGTAATGACCTTGAACCACTGTAATATTAAGGGTAGTGCTGTTAACTATTAATCCTTTTTGCCTTGATAAGCCAGATATCAGTCCTGTCCATCCTTTTATTGGGCCATTTTTCAGATCAGCTGTTCAATTGTGCCTTCTGGGTAAGAGAACCCACAGTAGTTGTTCTCAGCTCACACACTGAGGTCCATGGTTCGATCCCCGGTATGGGTGGAAACATTAAAACATCTTTCCTTATGACACCTGCTCTCCCTGTTCACCTAGCAGTAAAATAGGTACCTGGGTGTTAATCGACTGGTGTGGGTCGTATCCTGAAGACAAAACTGACCTAATTTCCCTGAAATGCTCTGCATTGTTAACAAGGGGCTTTCTATATACGTAACTGATGTCAGCTATGGCCTGTATACCTTGTACATATACTTGTAGAAATAATTATTATTGTCTAGTTATGATTGTTATGCTGAGATTGTCACAACTTGTTTGATGTTTAGACATAATAAATGATAATCCATTATAAAATCACTGTTCCTAGCAGCACATTATATCATATCCACTTCAATATTTATTCAAAACATGCGATTAATTAACCATTTCACCATCTGTGTTGTAGTACTATGGCTTTGAGGTCACTGTCTGTGCTGTAGTACTACGCCAAAATTCCAGCAGCTTCAAATTGTGCACAAGAAGGCTCATAGGCCTACATATGAGAAAATGGGTTTGTGTGGTCAGTGTGCAAAGTAAACAAAAAATCAGGTGCCCAAATTGCATTGTGGGAACACATCTCAGTAAGCTTTGTTCACCATGCCTCGTGGTAGCAAAATC
This sequence comes from Cherax destructor, assembly GCA_009830355.1. Classification (NCBI taxonomy): domain Eukaryota; kingdom Metazoa; phylum Arthropoda; class Malacostraca; order Decapoda; family Parastacidae; genus Cherax; species Cherax destructor. The sequence continues at coordinate 43,058 of WNWK01010963.1, forward strand.
CTCACTCCCCGTTGAACTGGGAATCTCCTCTTCCCAAGTGACAGTTCTAACATGGATGAAAGTGAAGAGGAATTCTATGGTTTTGAACAATTTGTGATCAAAAGCAATACTCAGGATATTGAAAATGGTGCTGAAAACCTTGACGACTCAACCTTCCACCTCTGGTGCTGGTTCATCTGGGTCATGTTCAGCTGTACCTTGCCATAAGTGTAAACTTATATTTTTCCATGGCCAGGCCTCAGATGTGAGTAATGGTGATGACACTGATGTGGACTTTGATTTTACTGCTCTTGATAACCATTCGAGTAGCGACAGCAAGGAAGAACATTTACCAGAGAAGAGTCTGTTCATATGATGCTGCAGTCTGGTAGTATGCCATATGCATGCCAAGTGGACTGAGTACATCCCGTGGCCCTACACCAGGAGCAGACAGTGAAAGTGACAATGATGTGGCTACAATTGGCATAGATAATAGACCATGTGCATCAGTAGGTGGTGGTGGTGCCATGCAAGACGCAGCACCAGCAACAGCCCAGGCTGGGACCCACGCCGCTGACTCGGCAAGTCCACGACCCAGGGCATCCTCAACCACCACCATACCACAACCTGCACAACCATGACCACAACCAGCTACTAATATCCAGTACCCACCAACAAACCGTATCTGGGATTGACAGCAAACCCATCAATTTGATGACAAGAGTGGAATCCTGCCAAATTGTACCCTTGGGAACACTGCAAGTGAACTGTAATTCTTTAACCTCCTCTTTGATCAACCTCTGATGGAAATTATTTTCAGGGAAAGTAACAGTTACTTTGATTATACCATGGCAAATACAATGGATTCACCACAGTCACGACTACACCGGTGGAAGGAGACAACTGTGGCTGAGATGTACTTGTTTTTGCCACAATAATGCTTATGCCACATGTTTATAAGCATAGTACATGGACCCCCGGAAATCGAACATTCTTCGTTCCAGAATGCTGTTCAAGTGCTGTTATCGAACGAATTTATTACCATAAGGAATAATGTAAATTAGATTAGTCTATTTCAGACCCCCAAAAATACTTACAAAAGCACTTACAATAATAAACTTACATAATAGGTTAGTTGGGAGGCGTTTGATTTCCGGGGGGTCCATTGTATCATGTTATACTGGTCCACAGACCTCGTATTTTCTTTCTCGGCCTTCAGTAATATTCCAATCAACAGATTTCTCCTCCTGTTACATATACTACACTTCTCTGACAAAACAAGGTCTCACAGAAATGACATATTATACAAGATTAGGAGTGTTTTTATGTATCTGAAACAAAAGTTCAGTACTTATCTTTATCTCTCAAGAAGCTTGGTATTGAAGAGTCTTTGATTTTGTTATTCAAGCAGTATATATGTACCAAGAAAGAGGAAATGCTTTGGTATCAAGCTGTTTGTGCTTTGTGATTGTGACAGTGGTCTTGTATTAGACATAACTGTGTACACTGGAAGTAAAACACTGAAAGATACCAGTAAGTTACTGGGTATCTCAGGTGATGTCGTGTGAATAATGATGGAACCATATCTTGGTAAGGGGCATACATTATATACTGATAATTGGTAAACAAGCCCTTATTCAGTGATTTCTTTGAAGTGAACAGGACAGATGTGCATGGTACAGTGTGTTCAAATCATAAGCATATGCCAAGGTTCAACGCAGGCACTCGTAGTGGTGAGGTGCAGGTGTTTGCTGCCAATGACATTATAGCATTACGGTGCCATGACAAACGAGATGCCACATTATTGCCATCCATTCATCATAATGAAATGAAAGACAGTGGCAAAGTGGATAGAGTGACCAATGAACCTATTCTAAAATCTGTGACTGTGCTTGACTACACACTCAATATGCTTTTGGTGGACAAGTGTGACATACACATTAGGTTTGCCAATTGTGTTCACAAGACTTATAAGTGATACTGTAGGGCCCCGCTTTATGGCGTTCCGCTAATGCAGTGATTTCAAACTATGGCCAAAACTCGCTATACGGTGCGCCCCACCCGGTTTGTTTACATTCTCCGTGAGCACATCTTTCTATTATGTCTGGAAACTTTCCAAAATTTCAAGTGTTTTAAAGTTACTGCATATTTTATATGTACTCTGATATTTATACTTATGTGTACCTGTACCTAAATATACTTACACACTGTGTTGGCGTGCAGGTACACAATAAAATCACTAAGTCTCTCTCTACTCTTGACGCCATATTAATAATAATAATAATAATCTCTTGGGTGCATTAAATGTTATTCCTTATTACGTTAATATGGACATTTACATTAATTCATCTATGATATTTTTTTTTCAAAATTCTATAATAAACATGCTACATAACATATAAACATGATAAATACACACCACAGTAGAATAAATTGACAAATATGAGATGTGGTAGCCAGGCGACTTGTAGGTGTGACGGCAAGAATAACATTTTCTCGAGTCCAACATCAGAGAAAATGTTTTTTATTTTTTTATTAACACATCAGCCGTTCCCCACCAAGGCAGGGTGGCCCAAAAACAAAAACTTTCATCATCATTCACTCCATCACTGTCTTCAAATTCAAATATTTATTTCACTGCAAGTTTACATAGGTTTTGTAATAACAATCATACACTGAAGTGCAAGGAGAGCCACTGACATGCCATGGCATTAAGGGCAGCTTAATCTAATGGCTTATAGACTATGTACATAATATTAGAGAAATTGATTGAGTTTGTTTTATTTAAATATTAGATTGCTCAAATTACAATATGATGATATTACATTGTTCAAATTACAATATGATGATATTACATTACATGCCAGAGGCATGCTTACACTACAGTTATAAAACTGCACCATTTAACATCCCTCCTTCAGAGTGCAGGCACTGTACTTCCCATCTCCAGAACTCAAGTCCGGCCTGCCGGTTTCCCTGAATCCCTTCATAAATGTTACTTTGCTTCCACTCCAACAGCACGTCAAGTATTAAAAACCATTTGTCTCCATTCACTCCTATCAAATACGTTCATGCATGCTTGCTGGAAGTCCAAGCCCCTCACACACAAAACCTCCTTTACCCCCTCCCTCCAACCTTTCCTAGGCAGACCCCTACCCCGCCTTACCTCCACTACAGATTTATACACTCTCGAAGCCATTCTACTTTATTCCACCCTCTCTACATGTCTAAACCTCCTCAACCCCTCCTCAGCCCTCTGGATAATAGTCTTGGTAATCCCGCACCTCCTCCTAATATTAGTGTAATTATACAACACTATTTCTTGAACATCAGCAAAAATTGAACATTTCCACTACTTTGAGCTCAATTTCAAGATACTACTTTATTCTGTAAATCATTCAAAATCATCTCTATTTCTGTAATATATCTTTCATTCTACCAAATGAGCCCAAGAAAACGAGAATACGATCATAAATACCAATCAAAAATACACAGCAAAGTTGCTGTAAATGTATTTTTGGGGTCTGAAACAGATTAATCTAATTTACATTATTCCTTATGGGAAAAATTTGTTCAGAACTCGAACAGCCTTCTGGAAGGAATTAAGTTCGAGTACCAAGGTTCCACTATAGTACTCAAATAGTCACATACACACTGACAGGTGAACATTTTCACCTGCCTTGGTCACATACGTACTATTGTCTAGAAATATATACATAGTATTTATAGGTCTCAGCAATGCTTTAGACACGCTGGAGAATATATGAAACTCCTTGAAGCATGGTGTAAGATGAGTGTCACTCCACTCCTGACAGTGCAGCAGTGGAGTGACATTTGATGATTGTGCACTGCCTTGGCTTTATTTGTTTTCACTGTTACACAAACATGTTTGTCTGTCTTTCTGTCTGCTTCTCTCTCTCTCTGTCTCAGAGAGAGAGCTGCTCATGAACCAACAGGTTCAGAAGAAAGCTGGTAGACCTACATGTGAGAGAATGGGTCTGTGTGCGCAGTATAAAAAAAATCGGGGAGGCTGCAGTGCATTGTGGGAGTGCTAATTCAGTACACCTTGGTCACCAAGCCTAGCGGTAAGGAATACCTCACTCCGCAGCGAACTGGGACTCTTCCCTTCCCAAGTGATAGTTTTAACACAGATTGAAGTGTCAGTGAAGATGAATCTCATGGTTTTGAGGAGTTTGTGACTGAAAGCAATGCCCAGGATACCAGAAATAGTGCTAAAAACCCAGATGATTATCAACCTTCCACCAAAAAAGTCAAACAAAGTGACTTATTTCCATGTGGGTGGTGGGAAGGCAGCATGGGTTTGTGTAAACATAGCAGCATACAGTAGACCCCCCGAGTAATGTAAAAACTTCATTCCAGAAGCCTGCTCAAGTTCCATTACCGAACGAATTTACTCCTTTAAGAAATAATGTCAAGTAAGTTAGTCCATTTCAGACCCCCAAAAATACACTTACAAAAGCACTTACAATATTATACTTACATAATTGTACGATTTCCGGGGTGGTCGTAACTCGGGGGTCCATTGTATGTGTAAATTACCTAGGATAACCCAAAAAAGTCAAAGTAATAATAATAATAATAATAATATTTTTATTTGGACATGATACAAAGAATTACATTTGGTTATTGAGATTACATGAGGTGTACATGCCAAAAGCCCGAAAGTGACTTATTTCCATGTGGGAGGTGGGGAAGACAGCATGGTTGGTGGGGAAGACAGTGTGGGTAGTAGGGAAGGCAGCGTGGGTGGTGGGGAAGGCAGCGTGGGTGGTGGGGAAGGCAGCGTGGGTGGTGGGGAAGGCAGTGTGGGTGGTGGGGAAGGCAGCGTGGGTTTGTGTAAACATGCTTTGTCAACAATATTAATGACAATATTTGTGGTTATTGTGTTGCATACAATGAGTGGATATATATACATTATGCATTATATTGGTCTCACAGGCCACAAAAGTTACTTGAAAAAATAAAATAGAAAAGAAAAAACTGAATAAAAGTAAAAATAATATTACCGAGTGAGCGGGAGTCACCGATGTTGCTGTAAGCGGTTCACTTTGCCAACTTCTCGCCTATATATCTCGGTAAGTACTGATCGCAAAAATTTTTCTTTTTTTAAAACGCTCAAAAATATTCTTAAGATTCAGGTAAGTAAAAATAATTTTTTTTTCAAATATTTTTCAACACAGAGTTCAGGATCAGGGGTCTTGACAGTGAAAGAGTTAAAATTGGAAATTACCTGCTGGTCCATTGGTTGGATAAGAGGAGTGGTGTTAGGGGGCAAGTACTTCACTTTAATAAAGCTGTATTCATCCACCAAATTTTCTTCCAAGCCTGGAGGGTGAGCAGGAGCATTGTCCATTACCAGAAGTGCTCGTAATGGTAAGTTTTTTCAGTAAAGTACTGCTTCACACTTGAGCATTGTCCATTACCAGAAGTGCTCATAATGGTAAGTTTTTTCAGCAAAGTACTGCTTCACACTTGCAGCAAACACTTCACATGTCCACTCAGTGAAGAACTGCCTTGTTACCCAAGCTTTACTATTAGCCTTCCACATTACACTAAGTTTACTTTTTATTATATTGTTTTTCTTAATGTTGCAGTTTTGTAGCTGTAGTGTAAGCACACCTCTGGCAAGACAGTGATGGAGTGAATGATGAAAGTTTTTCTTTGTCGAACCACCCTGCCTTGATAGGAAACGGCCGATGTGTTAATAAAAAAAAAAAAAACTAGCAACAATTTAATTATGCAGTTCCCACTAGCATTACCACACAACAAGAGTGTTAGCTTCTCTTTCATGGGCTTGTGTCCTAGTAATGATTTTTCTTCTTGTGTGATGTAGGTTCTCTAGGCATTCTTTTCCAAAAGAGGCCATTTCATCACAGTTAAAAACTTGAGGAATAAATTCCTTAATGTCTACATAGGTTTTAAATTCCTTAAACTTTTCAGCCTCATCTCTGTTAGCACTGGCAGCCTCCCCATGCCTCACCACACTCCTTTTTTTCAACTTATCAAACCAGCCCTTACTTGCCTTAAATTCATCCCTTTCAGCACTGTTTCCCAGGGTGTCTTGCCTAAGATCATCATATAACTGCTTTGCTTTTTCAAAAATTGTTTCAGAAACACTGACAGGCAATTGTTTTCCATTAATCTACACTAACAAAGTTTTTCCATTTCTTCAATTATCTGTGACCTTTTTACAGCAAGAATTTTCACGTCTTTTGCCACATCAGCCCCTTTCATTGCCTCTATTTCTCAATATAGACAATATGGTGGATTTCGTCATACCATATTGAGAGGTCAGGTCTGACATGTGTGTTCCACTTTCCCACTTCGCAATGAGTTTTTTTTCACTTTGATTGTTGTTCTCACTGTTTTCCTTTTAAGCTTGTTTGGATCACTACTATATTTTGGGGGGCCAGGATTACTTATTTTCAAGGAAAATATTTAAAAAACCACAGAATAACAGTGAAATACCAAAAAGTTTCATGAAGCTTGTACAAACGATGCTTAACGAACAAAAGCTGATGCATGACCGAGTGCATGATGTTTTGTTTTCGTCCAACTTCGTCCAGATGGACCATTTTGTTAAGGTAGAATATCAGGGCAACGTCCGAATACGAGTCAAATTTTTCTTGAAAAAGTTGGGCGAATATAGAGTTGTAAAAATATAGGGACGTACGAATATTGATGTTCCATTACATATACAGTGTATAATAAAACTTAATGTAAATAAAGGCTACTTGATGGAATTCTAAGAATTGAAAAATAAGAGGCTACATGAATATAAACTGTGCACAATAAAATGTTTAATGTCTGAGAGAGAGGACATAATAGAAGGAGAGTGATGGTTTAGAAGTAGTAATAGTAGAAGAATGGCCTGCATATCAACACAAATGGGAAGAAAAATAGAATCAGTCCCAAAACATCTACAAAAAAGTTTTGGGAGGATGAATGTAATGTGTGAGGTTCCATGAGGGTCATTACTTGGACCAGCACTTTCTTGAGTATGTAATGACATGACGGAAGAAACAGAGTCCAAGGTGTGTCTGGTCGCAGATTTAGCAACATTATGTAAGTTAAAAAGACCGAAATCACAAAATATCTTTACTGGTTGATAGATGAAGAGGAAGAGATATGATAACCACATTTAAAAATCATATGAGGATATGAGAAAATAGATGAAAATTACCTAGTATGTAGTATCAACAAGGTGAACAAGAGACCACAACTCTTATACCTAGTAATATGAACAGAAAGAACAAGCAGACATAAATGTAAATAGAGAAAAAATGGAGCTGCAATGAATAGGCACTTTACATTTTCCTTCGCTAATTCTGGATAACTATCAGAATGGAATCCAAGAGGTTGTGCTACATTCCCATGGAGTGTTAATATTTACATTATCAGACATAACCAATGAGGCATTTGTGTGTTCTACACTAGAAACTATACAGGAGTGTTAAAAATATTTAACAATTTTAGCACTTAAAACATGGGCATTATCAGCACAGCTCTGTTCTAACTAGAAATAGGTAAAACAGGCAAAAACATTATCACTGCCATTGTTTTGCCTCTGCAGCAATTACATACAGGAAATTAAGGAATTATTTATTAAATTTAATTGTGTAAAATTATTATTTACTGCTGAATATGAGGCCAAAGTGAAACAATAATTCATAAATTGGATCTATAAAAGGGAAGAAAAATACTGTAAATTGGTACAGTGAATAGCATTAAGCTTCATGACCTAGAAGGCCATTTGTTTCCATTGGCACTGATCTTTATATGCTAAAAATCTTTGTTGCTTGATCAAAAATAAAAAGTATTATGGGAAAAATTGTACTGAAAGTGTGATTAACCCTTTGACTGTCGCAACCCCTAATCCTGATTGCTCTCCTGTTGTCGGAAATTTAAAAAAAAAAATTATTTTTTCTTATGAAATGATAGAGAATGTTTTCCCGATGGTAATGACACCAAAAGTATGAGATTTGATTGAAAACTTACGGAGTTACGCTCTCGCAAAGTTAGCGATCTCGGTGATATATACACATCGGCAATTTCACCAACTTTGAGCCCTATTTTCGGCCAATTCTATTGTTCTAGTCGACCAAACTCATAGCTATTTCTTTAGAACATCATTTGTTCTATCGATTGAGTACAAGAAACCACCAATTTACCGATTTCAACTACCCAATAAAGTGGTCAGAAATTGGTAATTTGGCCAATTTCATGCAAAATAAAAAAGTTGCCAATTTCAAAATAGGGTCCAGAATAAACAATGCAGACATTCCTAGCACTAAAATAAGATGTTATCTGTTCATTAGTCATGTCTTTAGGCCCCTCTTATATTACTCTTGCTTTCTATTTTGATTTTTTATTCACACAAAAAATAGAAGATTTACCATTATGCAGACTATTGCATTATTGTAAAAATGGTATAAATAATATCAGTGCACTTGTGAAAGAATATTAGACTCGACAACTGATGTAAATTGGACGCGTGGCGTGATTTGTTTACTCTTGAACATTTGCAAAAATTGAACATTTCCCCTACTTTGAGCTCAATTTCAAGGTCTTTTTTATCATGAAACTAATAAAAATCATCTATATTTCTGTAGTATGTTTTCCATTCTATCAAATGAGACCATAAAAGAGAGAATACAACCATAAATACTATATGAAAATACACCTCAAAGAGGGCATTTTAATCCAAAAAAATGGTCAGAATTTTTTTTTCTCATTATGCACTGCGTGCTGGAGGATTTTTTTATACAGCGCACACTGACCACACAGACCCATTCTCTCATATGTGGGCCTACCAGCTTTCTCCTGCTTGATTTGAAGCCGCTAGAATTTGAGAGTATATATACGTCCGAAACAGTGGCTCATAAGACGTACGTATACAGTGGTCCCTCGGTTTTCGTGCATCTCCAAACTCGAACATTTATGTAAGTGTATTTTCGTAAGTCTGTTGAAGTGTATTTTGGGGTCTGAAATAGACTAATACGGAAATTTCTTAAGAAGTAATTGTCGGTAATGGCACTTGAGCAGCATTCTGGAACGAATTTTCGGCGAAAACCAAGGGACCACTGTATATACGACCGAAACACTCAAAGGGTTAAGACATTGCTGATACAGCAGACCTGAAAAAAATAGTAGGCAAGTGATGAGGAAGAATGGAAATTACTGTAGCAATGTAACAAAGTGATGCTAAATGCCTGAAGTGTGAGCCTCCAAACTAATAAATGTCTACACCATGGACTTTAATCTGTGTAGGAAACTAGTGTATTCATCAAAGTTCACAGGTTTAGCATCTGCAAGTGGTGTCCATACAATAGACAAGACACACATCCATAACATTCTCCAGTAGTTGCTAATACTGTAACACGATCCTTGCTCGACTCCACCAATGGAAGACAAATACAGTGGACCAAAAGAGTAACGTAAAAACTTCATCCCACAAGCCTGCTCAGTGCATCTGAACAATTTACTCCTTAAGGAATAATGTCACGTAGGTTAGTCTATTTCAGACCCCCAAAAATACACTTCCACAAGCACTTACAATAGTATACTTACATAATTGTACGATTTCCGAGGTGTTCGTTACTCGGGGGTCCACTGTATAGTAGTTTTGTGGGTATTAACTCTAATTTTAGATTACTAGAATTAATTTGGGTTCATTAAAGAATGATAAAGTATACAAGTGCCTATAAGGCATTGAAAAAATGTTTTCATTTGTATTTTATGCTAATTTCTACTTCTACATTAATATCAGATAATAATAAAAGCTCTAAATAATACTCTCTACAGTTCCAAATTAAAACTCCTTCATTAGAATTGTCACTTAACCTTGAGGTCGAGGCCTTCCCAATGTTCTCAGGTCGAATTCAGAAATAAATTATTTTTCTTATGAAATGATAGGAGAATCTTTCCGATCATAACGCCACCAAAATTATGAAATTTGATGGAAAACTAACGAGTTATGCTGCAGTTAGTGGTATCGATGACATTTACGCATCGGCGATTTCGCCCACTTGAGCCCTATTTTCGGCAATTCAATGTTTCAGTCTACTAAAATTATAGCTATTTCGCTAGAGTTCCATTTGTTCTATCAATGGAGTTAAGAATCGCCAATTTACCGATTCAACTACCAATAAGGTGGTCAGAAATTGGCAATTGCAATTTCACACAAATTTCAAAATGCCAATTTCAAAATATGGTCCAGATAACGAACACATTCCTGGCACTCAAATAACATTTTATCTGTTCATTAGTCACGTCTCCCGGCCCCTCTTACGTTACTTTTGCTTTCCATTTGAATTTTATTCTCACAAAATAGAAGATTTACTGTTATGTATACAACTGCATCATTGTAGAAATGGTATAAATAATATCAGTGCACTTGTGCAAGAATATTAGACATGCCAGTTGATGTGTATTGGACGCATGGCACGATTTGTTTACTCTTGAACATCGACAAAAATCGAACATTTTCGCTAATTTACGCTCAGTTTCAAGGTACTTGTCATAGTAAAACCAATCAAAATCATCACTATTTCTGTAATATATCTTCCATTCTATCGAATGAGACCAAGAAAACCAGAATACAACCACAAATACCATACGAAAATACACTCGAAAGTCACTGTTTTAAACCAAAAAAAGGTCTGAGTTTTTTTTTTCTCATTATGCACTGCGTGCTCAGGATTTTTTTTATACTGCGCACACTGACCACGTAGACCCATTCTTTCATATGTAGGCCTGCCAGCTTTCTTCCACCAGATTTGAAGGCACTAGAATTTAGGCGTACAAGTATGTGACCGACCCTGGCTGCACTGACGTACTAGTACGGGACCGACCCTCAAAGGGTTAAAATTATTACAACTTAATACTCATTCTTAAGATACTCATTTAAATTGCATTTTTCTGAAGATGTCAACATCAAGAGTATTGTGTTAGCTCTAGTTAAAAGTCTGAACAAAATTTAAAAAAAAAAAAAAAACTGAACAAAATGTTGTACATAATTATTGATTTGTGTTGTAGAAGCTAACATACAGCTAACTCAGTCATGTAACACTCATGTACTGATAGCAAATTACAAAGGCTAACGTGTACACACATCGATACTATTACGATGCAAGATTTTATTATATCTTCATTACCTACCATTACTTTCTAATTTTTGTCTTGTACATATGCCATCATTATCAAAAAACTATTACAAGACAAAAAATTGGAAAATTTTATCTTCAGGCCTTTTAACTGTCCTAAACGTATCTACTTTTTTGTCATTGCCTACCTTATTTTCTCCATATAAAGTCTTGTACATATGATTACATTATTACATTATTATATTCTATAATATTATAGATTACTTTGTTACAAGTAAATTGTAAATTTAAATTTGGAATTTATTAGGTTAAAGAAATCTTTGTACATGATCCAGTGGGCTAGTACTGATACAACTTTCATTACAGTTGGTAAAAATGCTTTCAACAAGCCTTCATAAAATATGAATGTGCTATATTTATACTTAGTACAGTCAACCCCCGATTAGCGATATTAATCCGTTCCAGAGGGTATATCTGTAACCGAAAATATCGTTATTCGATTTTATTTTCCCCATAAGAAATAATGGAAATAAAATTAATCCGTTCCAGACTTCCAAAAGTAGTAATAAAATATTTTTTTACAACATAAGACATGCATTTACACACAAGTTTATGAGAAATAAAGAAATAATAGTACAATAACATGTCACTTACATTTATTGAAGAGTTGTTGATGTGTGGAAGACGGGAGGAGGGGAAAGGATGGAGTAGTATGCTAGTGTTTGGAAGGGGAATCCCCTTCCATTAACACTGCAGGTGGTAAGTTCTTTTCTGGGGTTACTGGCCTTTTTCTTTTAATGCCACTAGGACCAGCTTGAGAGTCACTGGACCCCTCTCTAACAAAAAATCTGTCCAGGGAGATCTGTGTCTGGCGATTCTTTAAAACATCCCTGAAATGAGACACCACTGTGTCATTGTACAGGTTGCCAGAACGGCCTGCAACAGCATGGTTAGCGTGATATTCATCCATAAAGCCTTGCACATCAGCCCATTTGGCACAGATCTCCCTAATCCTTGAAGAAGGCACCTTCTTCCATCTCTGTTCCACCTCCTCCTCTGAACCATTGTCCTGACCAGTGGTCTGTTGTTGCTGTTGCTGTTGAAGCTCTTGCAGATCTTCAGTTGTTAGCTCTTCATTGTGCTCCTCCACCAACTCTTCCACATCCTCACCACTCACCTCCAACCCCATGGACTTGCCCAGTTCCACAATTTCTTGCACAACACAACAGGCTCAGGGTTCTGAGGCTCAGCCCCAAAACCTTCAAAATCCCTCTCTAGGACACAGTCTTGCCACAATTTTCTTCAGGCAGAGTTCAAAGTCCTGGTAGTCACTCCCTCCCAAGCCTTACCTATAAGGTGTACACAATGCAGAATATGGAAATGATTTTTCAAAGTCTCTTAGGGTTATATTCATGTCTCTGGTCACATCAAAGCACTTTTGAAACATTGCTTTGGTGTAGAGTTTTTTAAAGTTGGAAATGACCTGCTGGTACATGGGCTGGAGGAGAGGAGTGGTATTAGGGGGGCAAGAACTTCACTTTGATGAACTTAGTCCTCCACAATTTTCTCTACCAAGTTTGGAGGATGACAAGGAGCATTGTCCATTATCAGGAGGCACTTAAGTGGCAAATTATTTTCCTGGAGATATTTCTTCACACTGGGGCCAAACACGTCATTGAACCAATCTAAGAAAATGTCCTTTGTGACCCATGCCTTTACGTTAGACTTCCACATCACACACAAATTAGACTTGGTGATACCGCATCTGCCAAACACTCGGGGATTTTCAGAATGATACACCAGTAAAGGCTTCACTTTACAATCACCACTGGCATTAGCAGAAAGCATCAAAGCTAGCCTGTCTTTCATAGGCTTATGTCCTGGGAGTGCCTTTTCCTCCTGTGTAATGCAGGTCCTGTTTGGCATTTTCTTCCAAAACAGGCCTGTTTCGTCACAATTGAACACTTGTTGGGGTTGGAATTGTTCAACCTCTATGTACCTCACGAATTCCTGCACATATTTTTCAGCCGCACTTTTGTCAGAACTGGCTGTGTCACCATGCCTCACAACACTATGTATGCCACTTTGCTTCTTAAATCTGTCAAACCAGCCTTTGCTGGCTTTAAATTCGTTCACTTCAGCACTCATTGCAGGCATTTTCTTGACGAGATCATCATGCAACTGCCTTGCTTTTTCACATATTATTGCCTGCGTAACACTATCTCCTGCTAACTGTTTCTCGTTGATTCACACCAACAACAAATTTTCCACATCTTCCAGCACTTGCGATCTCTATTTTGTGATCACATATGCACCTTTCACAACAACAGCTTCCTTGATTTTGTGTGCATTTCCCTTGGCCACAATGGTAGCGATGGTAGAATAGACTTTACCATACAGCCTGGCCAGCTCAGTGATACGCACTCCACTTTCATATTTTGCTATTATCTCCTTCAGTTCTACTGTATTTCTGAGCCTCTTTACCACAGGGCTGGCACTAGGAGCTTTCTTTGGACCCATGGTAGCTTATTTAGCAGTTGCAAGCACTAAAAACAGTGGAATAATGACAATATACTGGTATGAATGCGTGGGTGGTGGTCACTCTCGCTTGTAAACAATAGCACAGTGACGCTCCCTGGAGTGCCTGCCCAGCTGGGCCACGCGTACACGTCCGGGACGAGTATCGTAGACCAAGCGGATCATTGTAAACAGAGCCAACATTTTGGAGTAAAAATGTATCGCTAACCGATTTTATCGTTATCCGACGCCATCGCTAACCGGGGGTTGACTGTATTGTACATACACCTATAAGAGATTCTGCAGACAGCATGTTTCACTTGTTAGGTTCTTGACTTTATTATCAGACTTCTGATGGCATGTACGCACAACATAATACTAAACTATATATTACCTGTATTACACCAACTTCAGCTTATTTTAAAATCATGCCCATTATTATCACTTGCTAATTTTAGCACACATTTATATTTTCAGTGAGTATTTATATTAAGTATCTCTCAAAATGTTTGCCTTGAGAAAAAATTACCACCATTTACTCTACTACTGCATCAAGCCATATCTTCACAACATCCCCTCTTCATACTATCTCTAATAACTTGCTTCATCACTCTCAACCACTTATTATACCTACATCTTCGTAGATTTCTTCCTCCATACACTAACTCATCATTCAAAACACTGTTCATCTTTCCTGTGTATCTAAGTCCAAAGTGAAGGTGGTGTGTGTCAAGTTTTGTGACTGACAACACTGCTCAACATCATTAAGAACAAAAAGGGCACAAGTAATCAAGTAAACCATTTGTCTAGTTTTAAGTAGTTACTATATAGTATTAGGATTAGTCTGCCCGAAATGCCCCGGCATGATAGTGGCTTTCTTTCTACTTAGCAAACCAAAACTGTAATTACACATTGTAACCTTTATGAAGAAATAAACCTTTACTTTACTTTACCGTGACTGGAACAATACACAAATAACGCGCACATAGGAAAGACAACCTTACGATGATGTTTCGGTCCGACTTGGAAGCAGTCATCTCTAAGCAATGGGGGGTTGTAACTGCTTTATTATCCCTACATTAAGATCTATTTTAAATTCCAATGTCTCTTAAAATTTTAAGTCATATCAATTTTACTAACATTAGTTTTAAAAAACACCCAAAACAGGATACAAGGTGGACAGAGCAAATGTTCAGAGAGGACAACAAGGACACATTGGAGTGAAACTAAATGAATACGGGATGTTAGATTTCTTCAGTCATGAGTGGTCGGAAGTGGAATAGCTTGGAGCTGTATGGAGCTGGTTCCATACATAACTTTGGAGAGGTATGATAAAGCTCATGGAGCAGGCGTAGTAGCACAGTGAAACAGGCCAGAGCTAGACTGCCTGCAACCACACTAGGAGTACATACACACACACACACTGGAATGGATCAGGGAATACCTCACAGGGAGGCAACAACGGGTCATGGTGCGTGATGAGGTATCACAGTGGGCGCCTGTGACGAGCGGTGTACCGCAGGGGTCAGTCCTAGGACCAGTGTTATTCTTGGTACAGTGGTACCTCGAGTTACGATGGTCCCCAAAATCGCCCTTTTATGTAAGTTTATTTTTTTAAATGCTTTTGTAAGTATATTTTTGGGGGTGTAAAAGGACTAGTCTATTTTACATTATTCCTTATGGGGATAAATTCGTTTGGTAATGGCACTTGAACAGCATTCTCGAACGAACGACGAAAAATTAATCGTAAACTTTCCGGGAGGAGTACCACCTGTATATGTAAATGACATGACAAACGGGATAGACTCAGTGTCTCTGTTCGCAGATGATGTGAAATTAATGAGGAGAATCACATCAGAAGAGGACCAAGCAGGACTTCAAACAGACCTGGACAAGGTTGACATCTGGTCTAGCAACTGGCTTCTCGAATTCAATCCCACCAAATGCAAAGTCATGAAGATCGGAGAAGGGCAAAGAAGACTGCTGACAGAGTACAGGCTAGGCGGACAAAGGCTACAAACCTCGGCAAAGGAGAAAGACCTTGGGGTGAGTATAACGCCAAGCACGTCTCCGGAGGCACACATCAACCAGATAACTGCGGCAGCATATGGCGACTGGCAAACCTAAGATTAGCGTTCCGTTACCTTAACAAGGAATCGTTCAAGACACTGTACACCGTGTACATCAGGCCCATACTAGAATATGCAGCACCAGTCTGGAACCCACACCTGGTCAAGCATGTAAAGAAACTAGAGAAAGTGCAAAGGTTTGCGACAAGGTTAGTTCCACAACTCAGGGGACTGTCCTATGAAGAAAGGTTGAGGGAAATAGGACTAACAACACTGGAGGAAAGAAGGGTCAGAGGAGACATGATAACGACATACAAAATACTGCGGGGAATCGACAAGGTAGACAGTGACAGGATGTTCCAGAGAGGGAACACAGAAACAAGGGGACAACTGGAAGCTGAAGACTCAGATGAGTCAAAGGGATGTTAGGAAGCATTTCTTCAGCCATAGAGTAGTCAGGAAGTGGAATAGTCTAGAGAAAGATATAGTGGAGGCAGGAACCATACATAGTTTTAAGACAAGGTATGATAAAGCTCATGGAGCAGGGAGAGCAGAGACCCAGTAGCGGACAGCGAAGAGGCGGGGCCAGGAGCTGAGTCTCAACCCCTGCAACCACAATTAGGTGAGTACGTACGTACATACACACACTCACACACACAATCTTGAGTTGTCACCCAACTAGTTTAAGTTTTTGCAGGCAACATATTCTGTAGATGTGAAAAATTAAACTATGTAATTTGCTATACAGTCTCTCCTCACTTAACAACGTACTCGGAGTTAAATTAAATTTATCAAATGTCACTGGCTGTCATCAGTTATCTGACACTTGTCACAACACCATAAAAAAAAGTGACCACGACCATTACAGAAATGCTATGTGCTAAACATACACTCTTTTTCAGTAAGTCAGTGTGTCATTCAGTCAAGTCAGTGTGTCATTCAGTCAAGTCAGTGTGTCATTCAGTCAAGTCAGTGTGTCATTCAGTCAAGTCAGTGTGTCATTCAGTCAAGTCAGTGTGTCATTCAGTCAAGTCAGTGTGTCATTCAGTCAAGTCAGTGTGTCATTCAGTCAAGTCAGTGTGTCATTCAGTCAAGTCAGTGTGTCATTCAGTCAAGTCAGTGTGTCATTCAGTCAAGTCAGTGTGTCATTCAGTCAAGTCAGTGTGTCATTCAGTCAAGTCAGTGTGTCATTCAGTCAGGCAGAAAGATAGACAGACAGACATGATAAAGAAGCCCAAATTAATAAAAACTGACATAGTATATGGAGAGGTATCGGAGGGTGTGTGGGGCTGGGGGCTATACAGAGAGAGGGAGAAGATGGGGAGAGGGAGGGGTGGTGACACTTTTGATGGGTCAGTAAGGGGTCATTCCTCGATTAGCAACGAAATAGTTTACCGACGGGGTCTTAGGCCCCTATCTCCGTCGTTAAGTGAGGAGAGACTGTATTAAGCTTCATACATATATAGCACCTTATACAAACACAGCTACAGACTACAGAATACAAATGCCTATTACGTATTCCATTATACCAAAATGACAAAATTTTTATTTTAGGCTTTAAAAACTTTTATGTAGAGCGGCATAAAAAATTTAAGGAACCTTATATGTTGACTTTTCAGTAAAAATTCACAGTACATTTCGTAAGTCATTATTTCCCGAAAGATTCTTCAATACTGAAAATTGTACATATTTACAACTCTAAATAATTACCTAATTCCAAACCAAGAATACAGTGGAACCTCTGTTTTTGTTTGCCTTGGTTTTCGTTGAATTTGGTTTTCGACAACTTTTTTTGTCAAAATATTGTCCCAGTTTTTGTTCATCACCTCGATTTTCGTCCACCGTACTGAACATGTCCGCCTGCCCGCGCCCACACAAAGCATCCCACACGCATTCTGAGTCAGTCTGGCTTTGTTTCTCATCGAGTGAACATTACCCTGCACGTTCATACGAAACATTTCATAATAATCCATTGTTTTTTGTGCTTGTTCATTGAGTGCGACTGTTAAATAAGCCACCATGGGGCCAAAGAAAGTATCGAGTGCCAGGCGAGAAACACAATAGAATTCAAGAAAGAACTCGCAGCAAAGTACGAGGAAGGAAGAGGAAGGAAGGAAAGAGGGAGGGGAGAATGTGCCGCCTTCAGTGATTAAGGACGTGTGCAAAATGGAATGAGTTGCAAAGTTTTGTGGAGAAATATCACCCAAACAAAGCTGTTGCAAGCTGTGTCTGCAACATGTTCAATGACAATGCCTTGTCCCTAGTGCCAGTAAAAGACAACGAAGGGAAGTAACCCCGGATAGGGACTTGATACCTGAAGTCCTTATGGAAGGAGATTCCCCTTCCAAACAATAAACTCTCCTCCCTCTCCCCTCCTTGCTGTCTTCCATACTCCAACAAGAGTCTTCAATAAAGGTAAAAGTCATTTAAATGTTCATTTATCCATTTCATTAGTGTTTTATATTTATTTCTCATTGTTTTCTGTATGTAAAAGTATAGTTATTCTCTATAAAATGTATTTTTTGTTAATACTTTTGGGTATCTGGAACGGATTAATTGGATTTACATTATTTCTTATGGGAAAGATTACTTCAGTTTTCGTCGAATTCGGTTTTCGTCAGACTTTCTGGAACAAATTAAAGATGAAAACCGAGGTTCCACTGTACCTAATTCCCATTTAGAATTGCAAGTCCATAGAATAAAAGGAGTTAAAGAGTGGGCAAGACAAGGGCCTGACATCCACAGTCTTAAGATGAAGATGGTAGAGGTACATGCAGTAGTAACATTACACAAATACTAAGACAGTGAGAACAGCACTTTACATCACCAGGGCACTTTTAGTGTCTCTTGTCTTCATTTGGGTTTGATCCACAGTAGCTCATTGGAGGATTATATTATCTAAAATATGGCACTTTCCATGAACTTGTCCCCAGTTAATGATAGAACTAGGGTAAAAAAAAAAAATTAACCAATATTTGCTTTCGAATTAGGATTCAGCATTATCTTAAGAAATTATATAAACAAAATTTTGAAATGAAATAAAACTAAATAAAATGCATGCATAAAATACAACTTACTCTGGGATGTACTATTGTTGCCAAATACAGCATCAAACGTATTATCAGAAACAAAACCAATGGATGTGGAGCTTTGAGAGACACACTGAGAGAGACCTGTGAGAACAAACAACATACATTACTAGCGGGCGGAATCACTACTCAGTGTCGTGGAGGAGCAGCACATAACACTAAGGGAATGGGAGCTCTAGCATTAGTAACATTCACATGATAATACTGTACTCTAATTCTAGTACCAAAACTTCCCAACTCACTGATCCTCAAAGAAAAAAATAATTTTCAAACAATCCTGGTGCTTCCTTCCAAACATCTATGATAAAAGAAACTACTAAAACACCTTATATATAATATATCCACTTATTCTATGAAGTTCTTTTCACTATTTTAATAACACTAATGTAGAGATATTTACTTTATTAACTAAGGTAGAGTCATCTTCAAACCACATGGGTAGGGTAAGGATAACATACACAAAAATATCTTACATTAGTGTATTTGAAAGTAAAAAAAAGAACTATATATGAAACTTAAATAATGAAAATGAATACGTATACCCGTGTGTCGTACAACTAATGAAAATAGTGTATAAATAATAGTTCACAAATAATGTAGCACCTATTGTACAACTTAATCAAGCAATACTGAAGACTACTTCTCAAAACCTCAGTCACTTATAACAGGGAAAACCCAGTGATTAGTAAAGTTATCTTATAAGATGACAAAATGTGCACATGCAAACCTGGCAAATGAAGAACACTCTTTGAATCAGAGTTTATCTTTAAATCCATGACTGTGTATAAGCAGCTTGCATTAATGATATTAATGAATTAATATATGTACTCACCTATGTGTGGTTGCAGGGGTCGAGCCCCAGCTCCTGGCCCCACACCTTCACTGGTCGCTACTAATTCAACTCTCTCCAGGCTTCAAGAGCCTTATCATACATCATCTTAAAACTATGTATGGATCCTGCATTTACCACTTCCAGCCAACTCTAAGGCTGAAGAAATACTTCCTAACATCCCTATGACTCATCTTAATTTTCAAATCCCAGTTGTGTCTTGTTCCTATTTCCCATCTCTGAACCATTCTGTCCCTGTTCACCTTGTCATTCCCTCTCAGTATCCTGTACGAATACCCCACCCTGTTCAGTGTCCTCGGTCAAGTACCCTTTAATCTCTATCATGCCCCTACCCCTGTCCTCCAGGGTGTCTCATGTCAAGACCTTAACTCTCTCTAAAAACTCTTGAGTACAGGACTAGTCCATTGCCCAACTTGCACTTTACTCAATTGGAGCTGTACAAAGTGTAACCCGTATGTGGTTCCATTTCACTTAGAAGGTTTTTAAACCACTAAGTTCCCCTCAGATTTGCCAAACACGTATCTGCTGTAGCAGATATCTGGCTGAAGTACGCCTCGGGGGAAATGCTCAGTATGATACTCATCCCAAGATCCTTCTCCTTGAGATATTTGCAACCTTTGATTGCCAAGCCAATACTCCATCTGTGGTCCTCTTTGTCCTTCCCAAGCTTCATAAATTTTCACTTAGTGAGGGGTTAAATTCCAGGAGCCATTTGTCAGACTAGGCTTGTAGCCTGTGCAGATATTGTATCCTTTCTTGGTCATCATCCACTTGTATTCTAACGAGACTCTCCATATACAACACTGGAGGTTCACCAGCTCCCTGATACACCTAGGGAGTGTACGGAGACTCCCATATACACTGCTGGAGAGTGCTAACGAGACTCTCCCTATATACAACACTGGAGAATTCACTAGCTCCCTGATACACCTGGGAGTGTTCAACAGACAGACCTGGAGATTGACTCTTCGTGCTGGTGACGGCCTTAGACTATCTACTGGCTTATTCACCGTACCTACTGTGTTCCTGAGACTATGTACCTGAAAATGGACTGTTGTACCTGAACTTATGTACCTGAAAGTGTGTGACACTGGTAACAGGTGGTGTCTTGTGTGACACTGGTAACAGGTGGTGTCTTGTGTGACACTGGTAACAGGTGGTGTCTTGTGTGACACTGGTAACAGGTGGTGTCTTGTGTGACACTGGTAACAGGTGGTGTCTTGTGTGACACTGGTAACGGGTGGTGTCTTGTGTGACACTGGTAACGGGTGGTGTCTTGTGTGACACTGGTAACGGGTGGTGTCTTGTGTGACACTGGTAACGGGTGGTGTCTTGTGTGACACTGGTAACGGGTGGTGTCTTGTGTGACACTGGTGTCAGGTGGTGTCTTGTGTGACACTGTGGTGTCAGGTGGTGTCTTGTGTGACACTGTGGTGTCAGGTATTTAGTGGTGTAGTCAGTCAGAGTTTGTGACGGGCACGACACAAGTGGAATAGTCGTGTGATTTGGTGTTGGTGTCGGATGACGGGTGTTAAGGTTTTAGAGACGGAGTCATGACACAGGGGGCGTGCCATGTGGCACAGAGAGTGTCGTGTGACACGGAGAGAAGGCGTGTTGTGTAACACAGAGACAAGGGTGTCTGATGACACGGAAGAGAATGCGTGTCATAACTAGAGGTGTGGTGGTGTCCTGTGTGACACGCGATGGCAGCGTTTGACACTGCACTGAATTTTATGATTGTTTTTACTTGTGAATTTTTACTATGTTATAATTGTGTATAAAGAGATTATATATGTTTTTACACAGATTATATAGATTTATGATTTTATTCAGAGTACTATATGTTTTATATTAATAATAATATAATAAATATT
Source organism: Cherax destructor (assembly GCA_009830355.1). Lineage (NCBI taxonomy): Eukaryota > Metazoa > Arthropoda > Malacostraca > Decapoda > Parastacidae > Cherax > Cherax destructor. Next base: position 64,562 of record WNWK01010963.1, read on the forward strand.
GAAAAGCTGATAGTTTACTTAGTATCCCAAACAGTCGTTATTACAAATTCTTCTTTATTTGTAATATGGGGCCTGTCCGGGAGAATCTTGTTTGTCCGGGAAATGACTGTTTGGGATAAATCTTATATTACGTAGTACCTGAATCTTTGTGTGTCGGTCATTTTGTGGTGGGGTGTTCGGCCCTTATCTAAAATGGTTGTTAGGTAGTTACCTCACCGGCCGGCAGTCAAGGGTTACGTCATCAGACCTGATGTTTGACTGTCGGGCCGGCTTGACTGACAGTGCTAACGAGACTCTCCCATATACAACACTGGAGAGTTCACCAGCTCCCTGATACACCTAGGGAGTGTACGAGAGACTCCCATATACACTGCTGGAGAGTGCTAACGAGACTCTCCCCTATATACAACACTGGAGAATTCACTAGCTCCCTGATACACCTGGGAGTGTTCAACAGACAGACCTGGAGATTGACTCTTCGTGCTGGTGACGGCCTTAGACTATCTACTGGCTTATTCACCGTACCTACTGTGTTCCTGAGACTATGTACCTGAAAATGGACTGTTGTACCTGAACTTATGTACCTGAATATGTGTGACACTGGTAACAGGTGGTGTCTTGTGTGACACTGGTAACAGGTGGTGTCTTGTGTGACACTGGTAACAGGTGGTGTCTTGTGTGACACTGGTAACAGGTGGTGTCTTGTGTGACACTGGTAACAGGTGGTGTCTTGTGTGACACTGGTAACAGGTGGTGTCTTGTGTGACACTGGTAACAGGTGGTGTCTTGTGTGACACTGGTAACAGGTGGTGTCTTGTGTGACACTGGTAACAGGTGGTGTCTTGTGTGACACTGGTAACAGGTGGTGTCTTGTGTGACACTGGTAACAGGTGGTGTCTTGTGTGACACTGGTAACAGGTGGTGTCTTGTGTGACACTGGTAACAGGTGGTGTCTTGTGTGACACTGTGGTGTCAGGTATTTAGTGGTGTAGTCAGTCAGAGTTTGTGACGAGGGCACGACACAAGTGGAATAGTCGTGTGATTTGGTGTTGGTGTCGGATGACCGTTGATTATTAGGTTTGAGGGCAGTCATGACACAGGCGTGCCATGTGGCACAGAGAGTGTCGTGTGACACGGAGAGAAGCGTGTTGTGTAACACAGGGACAAGAGGTGTCTGATGACACGGAAGAGAATACGTGTCATAACTAGAGGGTGTGTGGTGTCTGTGTGACACGCGATGTATGCGGCGTTTGACACTGCCAATTTTATGATTGTTTTATACTTGAATTTTACTATGTTATAATTGTGTATAAAGAGATTATATATGTTTTTACACAGATTATATAGATTTATGATTTTATTCAGAGTACTATATGTTTTTATATTAATAATAATATAATAAATATTGAAAAGCTATAGTTCTTAGTATCCCAAACAGTCGTTATTACAAATTCTTCTTTATTTGTAATAATTCCCTCATTAATTTACATTGTCTGTGATCAGGGACACCTCTGACTATCCCTTCTGTCATGTTATTCATGTATACAAAACAGCACTTCTTGTGGAACCCCATGTCATATGCATCCATACCTTGTCATGGTCCTTCAGGTATTCCATGACCCATTGTAGTGCCTTTCCTGTTATTCCTCCCTGCTGCTCTAGCTTTTGTACCAGTCTCTTATGTGATACTGTGTCAAAAGCTTTCTTTCAGTCAAGAATAAGCAATCAATCTATCCCTCTCTCCTGTCTTCTTTTATTACCTTGTTTGGGAACTCAGTAGTTTTGTGACACAGGATTTTCCATCCCTAAAGGCATGCTGGTTTCCTGTATGACCCATTCCTTTCAGGTGCTCCACCACTCGAAAATCTCCACAACTTTGCATACTGTACATGTCAGTGACACTGGTCTGTAGTTTAATGTTGCCCGTTTCTCCTTTTTAAAAATTGGAAAACATTTGCCATCTACACTTCAGGTAGTTGCCCATTTCGTGGACTTTTGTGATTGTTGTTAGGGCACACACTGTCTCTCTCCCTCTCCAGGACCCATGGAAGTTGTTATCTGGGCCCCACCTTCCAAGGTGTCTAGCTTACATAATAATGTATTTCCTTCCCAGTTGTGTGTTTGTTTCCAATTCTTATTGGTGCACTCTTCTGCCTTAGTTTGCTGAAAACTTCTCTATTTCCTCTTAGAATACCTCCCTAAATCTCATGCTGAGCTCTTCACAGCTTCCTAGTCTTCCCTTTTACTTTCCATCCTCAGCCTGATTCCTGGGCCTTGATTGTTTTCCTCTGATATGGCTATATAAAAAACTTTGGGTTATTTGGCTTTCAAGGTAGGTAGGTGAGTGTGTGTGAGAGAAGTGAAGAGAGAAGAGATGAGAAGTGAAAAGAGAGAAGAGTGAAAGAGGAAAAAGAGTTAAGAGAAAGGGTGAAAAAGTGTATGAGAGTGTGAATGTGCAGGTGTGTGTGTGGGGTGAATGTGCGAGTGTGTGAATTGCGATGTGAATTGGGGGTGTGTGAATGTGCGGGGGTGTGAATGTCGGGTGTGAATGTGCAGTGTGTGGTGGGGGGTGAATTGCGAGGTGTGAATGTGCAAGGGTGAATGTGAGGTGTGAATTGCGGGGGGTGAATGTGTGTGT
>WNWK01010964.1:0-67191 GCA_009830355.1 Cherax destructor
ATCTTATAATCAGTTACTGCATTAAGGGGACTTAAAAGGGGATGAAAAAAACGGGACTATGAAATTAAAGTTGCTGGGGATTCGAAAACTAACCCAAAACGTTTTTCCAGGTTTATAGAACAAAAGTTGGGGATAAGATAGGTCCCCTTAAAAATAACTCTGGGCATCTTACTGACAAGGAGAATGATATGTACTCTATTTTTAATAATTATTTTCTCTCGGTTTTCACACAGGAAGACACTAATAATATCCCAGTAATTAATTTTTACAGAGGCCCAGAAGAAGATAAATTATGTAATATCACAGTCACTAGCGAAATGGTTATGAAACAACTAGACCGACTGAAATAAAATAAATCGCCGGGTCCTGATGAGCTTTGCAAGGGTTCTTAAGGAATGCAAAATGGAACTCTGTGAACCATTATCTAACATTTTTAATTTATCTCTTCAAACAGGTGTAGTGTCTGATATGTGGAAGATGGCTAATGTAATTCCTATTTTTAAAGCAGGGGACAAGTCACTACCGTCAAATTACCGCCCAATAAGCCTGACCTCAATTGTAGGCAAATTACTAGAGTCAATTATAGCTGATATTATTAGAAACCATCTAGATAACCATAATTTGATTAATGATACTCAGTATGGATTCACGAGGGGCCGTTCCTGCCTATCTAATTTATCAACCTTCTTCAGTAAAGCTTTTGAGGCTGTTGATCACGATAAAGAATTCGATATTGTTTATTTAGACTTTAGTAAGGCTTTTGATAGAGTACCGCACCAGAGACTGTTAAAGAAAGTGGCAGCTCATGGCATTGGGGGAAAAGTGCTGTCATGGATCGAGTCATGGCTCACCAATAGGAAGCAGAGAGTGTGCATAAATGGGGTTAAATCCGAATGGGGACTTGTAACAAGTGGTGTTCCACAGGGATCAGTCTTAGGCCCGTTGTTATTTATAATATATATCAATGACCTTGACGAGGGAATTACTAGTGATATGAGCAAATTCGCCGACGACACGAAGATAGGTAGGATAATTGATTCAAACATAGATGTCAGGGAACTTCAGGACGATTTAGACAAACTCAATTCGTGGTCAGAAAAGTGGCAAATGCAGTTCAATGTAGATAAATGCAAGGTTCTGAAGCTCGGGAGTGTCCATAACCCAAGCACTTATAAGTTAAATAACGTAGAACTTAGCCATACAGATTGCGAGAAGGACTTGGGGGTGATGGTAAGCAGCAACCTTAAACCAAGACAGCAATGCCTAAGCGTACGTAATAAGGCAAATAGATTACTGGGATTTATATCAAGAAGTGTTAGCAACAGAAGTCCAGACGTTATATTACAGCTTTATACATCATTAGTAAGGCCTCACCTAGATTACGCAGCTCAGTTCTGGTCTCCATATTACAGAATGGACATAAATTCGTTAGAAAACATTCAGCGTAGAATGACTAAATTAATACATAGCATTAGAAATCTTCCTTACGAAGAAAGATTGAAGACCCTTAAATTACATTCACTTGTAAGACGTAGAATGAGGGGAGACATGATCGAGGTATACAAGTGGAAAATGGGTATTAACAAAGGGGATATAAATAAGGTCTTGAGGGTATCTCTCCAAGAGAGAACCCGCAATAATTTATTCAAGTTAGATAAGTTTAGATTTAGAAAGGATATAGGAAAGTATTGGTTTGGAAATAGGGTAGTTGATGAGTGGAACAGTCTGCCTAGTAGGGTTATTGAAGCAAGGACCTTGGGTAGTTTTAAATTTAGGTTGGATAAATTCATGAGTGAAAGGGGTTGGATTTGAGGGGAATTGCACATGAGTAAATAAAATTATCAAAGCTTATTTCTTGGGTAGCATTGAAAATTAGGTTGAACAAATATTCTGTTAGTGGGATGGAATGTGAAGGACCTGCCTAGTATGGGCCAACAGGCCTGCTGCAGTGTTCCTCCTTTCTTATGTTCTTATGTTCTTATGTTCTTATGTTATTCCTCCCTTCCATGCCCGAAATTTCCCATTTCTGCTGTTGGCTTGTGCTCCATTTTCCTTAAACATTTTCAGATTCAGGAAGGATATAGGAAAGTACTGGTTTGGTAATAGAGTTGTGGATGAGTGGAACAAACTCACAAAAGTAGGTTAGATATATACATGAGTAGGTGTGGGTGGGTGTGAGTTGGACCTGACTAGCTTGTGCTACTAGGTCAGTTGCCGTGCTCCTTCCTTAAGTGGAAGTGACCTGACTACCTGGAGTCTGTTAAATTAGACACATATGCAACACTTGGGATCTTTATTGAGAAAGTTTCGCCACACAGTGGCTCATCAGTCAATACAAAAGAAAGTAGTAATAAAGGAGGAGTTTGAGGTAACAGTCCCTCGGCCTGGAGTCGATATTAGTCCATCAATCTTGAAGTATTTACTTCAAGATTGATGGACTGTACACATCGACTCCAGGCCGAGGGATAATTACCTCAAACTCCTCCTTTTATTACTCTTTCTTTGTATTGACTGATGATGCCACTGTGTGTGAAACGTTTTCAATAAAGATACCCAAGTGTTGCATATGTGTCTAATTTAACAACTTGTCGGTTCTCTGAACCATTCATCTACTACCTGGAGTCTACCTGGAAAGGGTTGACTCCAGGTAGTCTGGTCTAAGCCGGGGAGGGACATGGACCTGCCTCGCATAGGTCAGTAGGCCTACTGCAGTGTTCCATCTTTCTTATGTTCTTATTAATGCTCACATGCTACTGCAGTGTACACAGATGGCTCCAGATCCTCAGATGGAGTCGGAGACGCAGATATTTTTCCAAGTCAGTTTTTTTGTTTTCAGCAGAATGTATGCACATCTCGTCACCGCCGTCGACTGCATCACAATTAAGATCAAGTCCACCTCCTCATTTCTTGCAACTTCAGACTCTAAGGGTGTGTTTGTTGCAAGTGATTTACAACTTGCGACTTCCACAGATTTAAAACCTTCCAGCCTCACAAACAAGGATCTTTCTTTTAATTTTTTTCTCAGTGGAGAGATACCTAGCACGTCTCTGAGAACTGTTATATGGCGCTGACAGTCATGTTTTATATAAATGTGACTGCTTGTGAGACAACAAGTGAACTTCACTGTCGACATCGTCGCCCTAGTATCTTCCTCTCCGAGAATCCAGTCGTTAATGCATGTCCTTATTATGACTTATGGTAACCTCACAAATGTAAGTATCACGTTTACAATGCATCGCTGAATGATACATGCAAGTTCAAAGCTTTTTTATTGTAAATATAATAATATTAATAGTGTTGGTATACGTTCATGGTTGTAGGGATCCTCGTCCCTGTAGCTCTGTCTCAGACGACAACTTCTAAGTTGGAAAGGAAATATTATAGAAAAAGGATAACTGAAAAGAAATGAAAATTAATGTGCATCAGGAAAAGGGATAACTGGATAAAGAAACAGGAAAATAAAGGTGTGTTTTGACTGTATAACAAATTATAAGGTTTACCTGTCATTTTACTTGTGACCGAGACAACGAAAAAACAACAAAGGGCAAGACGTTGAACAAGCATCACACATGACAACACAAGAGTACCTGCCCTGGATGGTCGCTGTCTAGCCCAGCAACACAACAGTACCTTTCTACTTTGTATTGGACTGATGAAGCCACTGTGTGGCGAAACGTTTCCTCAATAAAGATACCCAAGTGTTGCATATGTGTCTAATTTATAACTTGTCGGTTCTCTGAACCATTCATCTACAACAGTACCTGTCCTGGATGGTGGCTGTCTAGCCCAGCAACACAACAGTACCTGCCCTGGATGGTCGCTGTCTAGCCCAGTAACACAACAGTACCTGTCCTGGATGGTCGCTGTCTAGCCCAGCAACACAACAGTACCTGTCCTGGATGGTGGCTGTCTAGCCCAGCAACACAACAGTACCTGCCCTGGATGGTCGCTGTCTAGCCCAGTAACATAACAGTACCTGCCCTGGATGGGCAGGAAAGGGGGTGGGGTGGCACTCTATGTCCGTGATCATTTAAATTGTTGCATAAAAACGGGTATAAAGTCTGAATTAACACATACAGAGTCTGTCTGGATAGAATTTTCAGAGGGTGTAAAAAATTGATTTTAGGCGTGATTTACCGTCCACCAAACTTAGATAGGGAACAAGGAGACTACTTTGGGAGGAAATTGTTAAGGCCACAAGACACGATAACGTAGTAATTCTAGGGACTTTAACTTTAGTCAGATTGATTGGAATTTCATGACAGGGAATTTAGAATCTAACGACTTTTAGAAGTAGTTCAGGATTGCTTTTTGAAGCAGTTTGTAACAGAACCTACAAGGGAAATAACCTACTTGACTTGGTTCTGGCAAGCAAGGAAACCCTTGTTAATAATTTAGAAATTACAGAGGAACTCGGCTCAAGCGACCACAAGTCAATTACCTTTAGCATTAAATGGATGTATGATAGTAGGGATAATTCAGTAATGGTCCCAGATTTTCGCTTAGCAGATTATAATGGACTTAGAGAACACTTATCAACTGTGGACTGGGGTGAAGAAGAGAGGTATCAATATGACAGTTTTCTTAACACTATACAGGCTGCCCAAAGAACATTTATCCCGTATAAAGAAATTAGATCAAGTAGAAATGACCCAAAATGGATGAATAATAGGCTCAAATATCTTTTAGGGCAGAAGAAAGGAATTTATAGGCGCATAAAAGAGGTGAGGTCATCTTATAAATCAGTATACTGACATTAAGAGGGACGTTAAAAGGGAATAAGAAAATCTAAACGGGACTATGAAATTAAAGTTGCTAGGGATTCAAAACTAACCCAAAAGTTTTTCCAGGTTTATAGAACAAAAGTTAGGGATAAGATAGGTCCCTTAAAAATAACTTTGGGCATCTTACTGACAAGGAGAATGATATGTGCTCTATTTTTAATAATTATTTTCTCTCGGTTTTCACACAGGAAGACATTAATAATATCCCAGTAATTAATTTTTACAGAGGCCCAGAAGAAGATAAATTATGTAATATCACAGTCACTAGCGAAATGATTATGAAACAGCTGGACCGACTGAAACAAAATAAATCGCCGGGTCCTGATGAGCTTTTGCAAGGGTTCTTAAGGAATGCAAAATGGAACTCTGTGAACCAATATCTAACATTTTAATTTATCTCTTCAAACAGGTGTAGTGTCTGATATGTGGAAGATGGCTAATGTAATTCCTATTTTTAAAGCAGGGGACAAGTCACTACCGTCAAACTACCGCCCAATAAGCCTGACCTCAATTGTAGGCAAATTACTAGAGTCAATTATAGCTGATATTATTAGAAGCCATCTAGATAACCATAATTTGATTAATGATACCCAGCATGGATTCACGAGGGCCGTTCCTGCCTATCTAATTTATTAACCTTCTTCAGTAAAGCTTTTGAGGCTGTTGATCACGATAAAGAATTCGATATTGTTTATTTAGACTTTAGTAAGGCTTTTGATAGAGTACCGCACCAGAGACTGTTAAAGAAAGTGGCAGCTCATGGCATTGGGGAAAATGCTGTCATGGATCGAGTCATGGCTCACCAATAGGAAGCAGAGAGTGTGCATAAATGGGGTTAAATCCGAATGGGGACTTGTAACAAGTGGTGTTCCACAGGGATCAGTCTTAGGCCCATTGTTATTTATAATATATATCAATGACCTTGATGAGGGAATTACTAGTGATATGAGCAAATTCGCCGACGACACGAAGATAGGTAGGATAATTGATTCAAACATAGATGTCATAGAACTTCAGGAAGATTTAGACAAACTTAATTCGTGGTCAGAAAAGTGGCAGATGCAGTTCAATGTAGATAAATGCAAGGTTCTGAAGCTCGGGAGTGTCCATAACCCAAGCACTTATAAGTTAAATAACGTAGAACTTAGCCATACAGATTGCGAGAAGGACTTGGGGGTGATGGTAAGCAGCAACCTTAAACCAAGACAGCAATGCCTAAGCGTACGTAATAAGGCAAATAGATTACTGGGATTTATATCAAGAGTGTTAGCAACAGAAGTCCAGAGGTTATATTCAGCTTTATACATCATTAGTAAGGCCTCACCTAGATTACGCAGCTCAGTTCTGGTCTCCATATTCAGAATGGACATAAATTCGTTAGAAAACATTCAGCTAGAATGACAAATTAATACATAGCATTAGAAATCTTCCTTACGAAGAAAGATTGAAGACCCTAAATTACATTCACTTGTAAGACGTAGAATGAGGAGACATGATCGAGGTATACAAGTGGAAAATGGGTATTAACAAAGGGGATATAAATAAGGTCTTGAGGATATCTCTCCAAGAGAGAACCCGCAATAATGGATTCAAGTTAGATAAGTTTAGATTTAGAAAGGATATAGGAAAGTATTGGTTTGGAAATAGGGTAGTTGATGAGTGGAACAGTCTGCCTAGTAGGGTTTGAAGCTAGGACCTTGGGTAGTTTCAAATTTAGGTTGGATAAATTCATGAGTGAGAGGGTTGGATTTGGTGGGACTCGGCATGAGTGGGTAGAATTGTCAAAGCTTATTTCTTGGGTAGCTTTGAAAATTGGGTTGAGCAAATATTCTGTTAGTGGGACGGATTGTGAAGGACCTGCCTAGTATGGGCCAACAGGCCTGCTGCAGTGTTCCTCTTTTCTTATGTTCTTATGTTCTTAGCCCAGCAACACATGAGAACATAAGAAAGGAGGAACACTGCAGCAGGCCTGTTGGCCTAAGGCAGGTCCTTCACAATCCGTCCCACTAACAGAATATTTGCTCAACCCAATTTTCAATGCTACCCAAGAAATAAGCGACAATTCTACCCACTCATGCGCGAGTCCCAAATCCAACCCTCTCACTCATGAATTTATCCAACCTAAATTTGAAACTACACAAGGTCCTAGCTTCAATAACCCTACTGGCAGACTGTTCCACTCATCAACACCCTATTTCCAAACCAATACTTCCTATTCCTCTAAATCTAAACTATCTAACTTGAATCCATATTGCGGTTCTCTTGAGAGATATCCTCAAGACCTTTATATCCCCTTTGTTAATACCCATTTTCCACTTGTATCCTCGATCATGTCTCCCTCATTCTACGTCTTACAAGTGAATGTAATTTTAGGGTCTTCAATCTTTTCTGTAAGGAAGATTTCTAATGCTATGTATTAATTTAGTCATTCTACGCTGAATGTTTCTAACGAATTATGTCCATTCTGTAATATGGAGACCAGAACTGAGCTGCGTAATCTAGGTGAGGCCTTACTAATGATGTATAAAGCTGTAATATAACCTCTGGACTTCTGTTGCTGGAAATAAATGGTATAAAATACCGACACAATGGAAAAATAAACACATAAGCAGTATAATGTGATCCTTTATTGACAACGTTTCGCCCACGCAGTGGGCTTTATCGAGTCACAGACAGATCTACCTGGAAAATGAATCATCACTCATCTGTATGTCCAACAACTTTAACCAGAACAACGGCTTCTACAACATAGCTGAACCTATTGCCAAGAAACTTCTTCAACGCTATCCCACCTAGAACTCAAGAATGGTACACTGCAGGTCCTTTAAGTCACACTATGTTTTCACACTACTTTTAAGACTCACATGCAGCTTTCTCCATCTGACCCAGCATTCTCCACCTGACTGTACCCTATATATATCTCTATGTTGCTCATTTTCCAGGTAGATCTGTCTGTGACTCGATAAAGCCCACTGCGTGGGCGAAACGTTGTCAATAAAGGATCACATTATACTGCTTATGTGTTTATTTTTCCACTTCTGTTGCTAACACTTCTTGATATAAATCCCAGTAATCTATTTGCCTTATTACGTACGCTTAGGCATTGCTGTCTTGGTTTAAGGTTGCTGCTTACCATCACCCCCAAGTCCTTCTCGCAATCTGTATGGCTAAGTTCTACGTTATTTAACTTATAAGTGCTTGGGTTATGGACACTCCCGAGCTTCAGAACCTTGCATTTATCTACATTGAACTGCATCTGCCACTTTTCTGACCACGAATTAAGTTTGTCTAAATCTTCCTGAAGTTCTATGACATCTATGTTTGAATCAATTATCCTACCTATCTTCGTGTCGTCGGCGAATTTGCTCATATCACTAGTAATTCCCTCATCAAGGTCATTGATATATATTATAAATAACAATGGGCCTAAGACTGATCCCTGTGGAACACCACTTGTTACAAGTCCCCATTCGATTTAACCCCATTTATGCACACTCTGCTTCCTATTGGTGAGCCATGACTCGATCCATGACAGCACTTTTCCCCAATGCCATGAGCTGCCACTTTCTTTAACAGTCTCTGGTGCGGTACTCTATCAAAAGCCTTACTAAAGTCTAAATAAACAATATCGAATTCTTTATCGTGATCAACAGCCTCAAAAGCTTTACTGAAGAAGGTTAATAAATTAGATAGGCAGGAACGGCCCTCGTGAATCCATGCTGGGTATCATTAATCAAATTATGGTTATCTAGATGGCTTCTAATAATATCAGCTATAATTGACTCTAGTAATTTGCCTACAATTGAGGTCAGGCTTATTGGGCGGTAGTTTGACGGTAGTGACTTGGCCCCTGCTTTAAAAATAGGAATTACATTAGCCATCTTCCACATATCAGACACTACACCTGTTTGAAGAGATAAATTAAAAATGTTAGATATTGGTTCACAGAGTTCCATTTTGCATTCCTTAAGAACCCTTGCAAAAAGCTCATCAGGACCCGGCGATTTATTTTGTTTCAGTCGGTCCAGCTGTTTCATAATCATTTCGCTAGTGACTGTGATATTACATAATTTATCTTCTTCTGGGCCTCTGTAAAAATTAATTACTGGATGGTCGCTGTCTAGCCCAGCAACACAACAGTACCCGCCCTGGATGGTCGCTGTCTAGGCCAGCAACACAACAGTACCTGCCCTGGATGGTCGCTGTCTAGCCCAGCAACACAACAGTACCTGCCCTGGATGGATGCTGTCTAGCCCAGCAACACAACAGTACCCGCCCTGGATGGTCGCTGTCTAGGCCAGCAACACAACAGTACCTGCCCTGGATGGTCGCTGTCTAGCCCAGCAACACAACAGTACCTGCCCTGGATGGTCGCTGTCTAGCCCAGCATCTGATAGACAGTGCGACAGATTTCATTACTTAGTGTAAAACCATCCTGCGTAGACTAATAACAGGAAACCCATCCTGTGTGATGGAATATGCCAGGACAGCATCCCTGGCATCATGCCTGGTAGGTATACCCGAACATAGCTCTACTTTCAACCTCGTAAAACGTCATATACGGATTTGGGTAGCCTCACCATGCGATTGTAACTAATTTTGATTATTAAAAAAGAGGAATGTTTTCCTTTATTTCCATCGTTTATACTGTTCACACAAGTCTTATTTCATTGACTCACGAAATCGTAATGACACGATTGCAAACAAACCATACCATGGGTGGGATTAGAACCCGCGGTCAGAGTCTCAAAACTCCAGACCGCCGCGTTAGCCACTGGTGTGCGGGAGCATCAAGGGGCGTTACTAGATGCTTTAACATTAATCGTTGTTTTATATTTAACAGCGCTGATTTAGCAACAGTTATTGTAATGTGCTGAGTGTAGTGGTGAGCTGACTATCATGTAGTTTAATAATCTGGGTGCAATAGTTGACTAGTGGTTTAATACGCTGAATTCAGTAGTGAGATGACTAGCTTGTGGTTTTATACGCTGAGTGCAGTACTGAACTGATTAGGTTTTGACTTATTAAAAATTCCATTCTGTGCATTATTTACCCTGTCTTTTCTTGTATTTAACAGGGTGAACAAAAAAATTATTCTCGGGAAGGTTTTTTTTTACCCCGCACTCTGTGTTTCTTAAAGTATCTTACTTTCTGATCTCCTCAACATTTACAAATCGTCTTCCCTATTGTAATCTACTGCAGTGTTTCCCCAGTACTATTTAGTGTTTTCTTCATGTGTTCCTATTACTGATAGTTTACCACTTCTATTATTAGGTATCCACGAAGGGAAACCTTTAAGAGGTTCCCTAAGTATTTTTTGTTTTTGTCTTCCTCCAACTTTTCCATTTTATTTCGCTCATAACTCGAAAACGCCTCATCCAATAGTCTTCAAACTATCTTGGAACAACTTCACGTTGACTTACCCTGTGGCAAAAGATGCTGAACACACTCCCAGCATCCTGGAATGGCTTAGATAACATCGAAAATCCTCTGCGGTGGAGCTTCAAACCTTCACAGAACGTCTGCGTAGCTGCAGATTTGATCATTTCATGTCAAAATTACTGTGAAATTTTTATTCCCGTTAAATCACGTTAAATCATTTTTAGTTTACCTCTTCTGAAACGACTTCAGTATTTAATGGCTGATGCATCGTAGGGCCAAGATAGTGTTAGAATGTTAAGAACTGAGCCAGACAGTGTCACTACAAATCTTACTAAATGTCCAAAAGAAATAAATGCAATTTACCCATCCCTCTTTCTCCTGCTTTACTTCTGTTAATTTATAGTAAAGCTCCAGCAGGTTTGTGACACACTATTTACCTTCTCTTAAGTCGTGTTGGTTGTCATGCATGAACCTACTCCTTCCTAGGTGCTCCACCTCTCTTCTCCCTAACTTTCTGTATTATGTATGTTAGTCTGACAGACAGGCATACTACGTATGTCAGTCTGTCAGACAGGCATACTATGTATGTCAGTCTGACAGACAGGCATACTACGTAGTCAGTCCAACAGGTACATGTCATCGACAGGCATACTATGTATGTCAGTCTGACAGACAGGCATACTATGTATGTCAGTCTGCAGACAGGCATACTATGTATGTCAGTCTGACAGACAGGCATACTATGTATGTCAGTCTGACAGACAGGCATACTATGTATGTCAGTCTGACAGACAGGCATACTATGTATGTCAGTCTGACAGACAGGCATACTATGTATGTCAGTCTGACAGACAGGCATACTATGTATGTCAGTCTGACAGACAGGCATACTATGTATGCTTGTCTGTCTACTTTCTTTAAAATTAAAACTACATTTGCTGTCTTTCACGCCTCAGGCAGCTGCAATGTGTCAATAAAGTTTTTGAAGATTGTTGCGCGCACACACACACACACACACACACACACACACACACACACACACACACACACACACACACACACACACACACACACACACACACACACTGCCTTTGCTCACTCTCTCAGAACCCACAGAGAGATATCTTGTCTCACCACCTTCGGGATATCTAACTCACAGAGCAGCTTCTTCACCTCCTCCATATTATGTGTATTGTGTCCAACGCTTGTTGCTGGTACACTCTTCTGCTTCGCTTTGTCAATAGCCTTCCTGTCTCTGAGAGTACCTTGCTAAATTTTATGCTGAGCTCCTCACAGACTTCCTGACCATTCCTTGTGAGCTCTCCTCCTTCCTTCTAAAGCCTCATTACCCGGTTCCTGACTGTTGTCATCCTCTGATGTAGCTATAAAACAGTTTTGGGTCGGATTTCGCTGTAGATGATTTGTCAGTCTCAAATTGCCGTTGGGCTGTTTGTGTGTGTGTTTGTGTGTGTGTTTGTGTGTGTGTGTGTGTGTGTGTGTGTGTGTGTGTGTGTGTTTGTTTGTTGTGTGTGTTTGTGTGTGTGTGTGTGTGTGTGTGTGTGTGTGTGTGTGTGTGTGTGTTTGTTTGTGTGTGTGTGTTCACCTTTACGTCATGAGTGAAAATGTTGCTTATATTAGAGGTGATTCTGGAACTTGGCTTGTCTAAATACTTGTCGACAACACGATACTTAGCCAGAGCAGCGACTAGGAGCCAGCGAGCAACAGCGACCACGACGATGACGTGTCCATGACGTGACTAAGACGTCGCTATGACGTGGCCAGGACGTCGCTATGACGTGGCCAGGACGCAGCTATGACGTGGCCAGGACGCAGCTATGACGTGACTAAACAGTTTAAAAGTAAATACAGTTTTGTTCTCTCACTGAATGCTTCTTGCACAATATATTTTATATCATCAAGATGAAGGATACATTTTTTCCACGAGGATCATTCTTGATTTTCATAAAAAATATTAAATAAGTTAATTATTGGTTCACCCATTATGACGTCATATATAAATACCAGAAAGTCATCATTGGGTGTTGAGTGGCAGTTCTTTCCACTCGTGATTGGTCCATTCAGTAGCCAATCACATGTCAGTGACGTCATCATCGCGTCACTGGCCGCCATGTTTATCCACACACAAAAAAAAACTTTTTTTTTTTTTTACTTTTTATTCGCTATTTCCGACAATTCTCAAAGCAGCACACACACTTCTGCCTGAAAACACAGTCGGGAGTGAGCATACATTGTATAGTGTCTCTTATGAGTCAGTGGAAATGGAAATAAGTCACTTTGACTTTTTTGGGTAATCCAAGGTAATTTACACATGTTAACTATGTATGATAATTTGTGTAACGGTATTTACGCGTACCTGTACCTAAATGCACTTACTTGCATAACTATGGTCTTTATGCATGCACAACTGTGACCTATCTCTGTACAAACATTGTATCATGCTGAAATGTTATTATTATTATTATTATTATTATTATTATTATTATTATTTGTGAGCCCAGAAACATGTGTGTGTCCTCCAGACCAGTGCAGGATAATATTAATAATCTTCTACACGTACATGATGCAACTTATACAGACCATAGCTAACATCAGTGACATAGAAGCCACTGGTTATGCAAAGTATTTCTGGCAAATTAATTTGTATGTTATTTATGCAGTCTTAAATAAAAACAAAGACGCTGGTGGTAATAAGTCACCTTGTTTGACTTTAACTTAGGCTACGTTATTGGGTTATCCTACATTGGTTTATGTAGCACATTGTCTTGGTTCATGTAGCTCTGTATGTGGCTCATGTATCAAAGTATGTGGCTCATGTATCACATAGTGTAGCTAATGTACCAGTACGTGGCGGATGGCTTAAAGAGTATGGCCTAAGTACCACAATATGTGGGTAATATATCAGGGAAGATAAGCAACATGGCCTATTTTTATTGGGGTCCTTTGGTTCCCTTCTTAAGGATGCGACTCACCCACATAACTCTTAAGTGTTATTAGCGTATTTGTAACTTTATGGTGGAGTGTTCGATCCATAAGAGAACACTGATAAATGAGATACACAACTGGGCTGAAGAAGCCACTGGCGGGCGAAACGTTTCCAGAAAAAAGATACCTAAATGTTATACAAGTGTCTTATTTATCAAGCTTCCTTATACCAGCTGCCCCTGTTACCCTTGGAGAAGACTGGTACCTGGGTATTCGACTGCTGCGAGTGGTACCCTAGGGAAGACGACTTAACGACCTTAACATAAATGATCCCTTGGTACGGCGTGCCAGGGAGGTGACATCAGCGAGGCTGGTCCTGGGCTCTGGGTACTGGTACCTGAGAGAGGTCATACCACACTCCCACGTACCACATTCCCACACCACACGCCCACATACCACACGCCCACATACCACACGCCCACATACCACACGCCCACATACCACACACTAAAAACACACGTATTGTTAGATGGAATGTGGTACCTGGCTGTAAAGATGTAATACCAAGAATGAAGGTATCTGCAAAACAACCCAATAAAGTTAAGGACAGAAGCGAACATCAGAGTTTGTCGTGAGTATCCAGATATTGCCACCAGTAATATTTACACCATATAGATGACTTTGACAGATACTGTATTATAAATACTTGAGAGAGAGAGAAGAGAGAGAGAGAGAGAGAGAGAGAGAGAGAGAGAGAGAGAGAGAGAGAGAGAGAGAGAGAGAGAGGAAAGCAGGGTACACTCTGTTATAGCTCACACACTCATACCATGAGCAGAACTCTAGTATGTGCTGATCAGCTGAGATTAGATCCTGACTTCAAGACGAATTTTAGTTGCAAAGTTGAATAGCTTGGAGCCCATCCCTCACTCTGATTGGCTGACATTGAAAGCTCGGTAGCTTGTAGAATAACTACAAGCTACAGAGTTTTCACCTGACTAGTGATAGGATGCAGGGTGTGTTGTTGCCTGTGATACATGCCAAATATAAATGACGTACTTGGCACATGCCATTTCTCACAGCCAGAATCCTGTTACAGCTGGCATCCATCAGCAGGCCATCAGATGGGTAGCAAGCCATCAGATGGGTAGCAAGCCATCAGATGGGTAGCAAGCCATCAGATGGGTAGCAAGCCATCAGATGGGTAGCAAGCCATCAGATGGGTAGCAAGCCATCAGATGGGTAGCAAGCCATCATGGAGCAATTGAGGAAAATTATCTACTGGGACTGCCTTTCCTCTCTTATAGTTCTACCCAGATGACAATGTCTGGCAAAACTTTTTGAAAAAACTAATGGACAAAAGTTTCTTAAAGTTACTTTATGGCATGACACTGCCCAAGAGACTAGCAGATGGTAGCAAGGTGTTCTTTCACCAAAAAAAAAAAAAAAAAAAAAGAAATTCTTAACTCTAGCAATGAGAAAATGAAGACTATTCATCTCCTTAATACTAACCAATAGTACATACTAGAACAATAATAGTGTGTGTACAAATAATAAAGACATCGTAACTAGCTAACAAGCTCTAGAGACTGAGTCTGTCATGGCACTGACCTTCCCCATAGTACACATTTTAGTGGTTGTATCATCACATTGATTGTTTATATTTTTCATGGGATTCAGGTATGACAGTGGAGTGTGGTCGCTGTACACCTGGTCGCTGTACACCTGAACTACATAAGGGCAGGATGACGTGTAGACACTGAAGTGTTCTAGCGCCATAATTAGAGACAGAGCCTCCTTCTCTATAGTCAAATAGAAGTGTGGAGAAGTATGCAACAAGATTTACAACTCAGATACTTGAAGAAGAGCTGCGCCAACTCCCATATCACAAAAGGATGTGAATAATCCGGCGATAACACTGGAGCTGTGCACAGTAACCTTTTAATTAAATAGGCTTTCTTGTACCTAGCTGACCACCAAAACAGGATTCTCCTACCAGTAAGAGAGGTTAATGGGTCCACGATATCAAAGAAGATTTTCTCAAACTTCCTATAGAACCCTACCATTCCAAGGAATCGATGACGGGATTTCTTATCGTGGGGATAATCCTTAACTCTGGATGGCTACAATGTTGACTGTTTTAGGTGTTACTTTTCCTTCTCCTACGATAGGATGAAGAAAAATAACTGAGGACCTACGAAAGATTAACTTACTGAGATTTATCTTTATTTGGTGTTTCGAAATCTTTCAAATAATTCCCAAAGTCGGGAGATATGTTAGTCCAAAGTGTCTGATATGACTACTGAAATATAGTGTCCTGTGGCTCGGTTGGCAGCGCACTCAGCTCACATACTATGTGTCCTTAGTACGATCCCCAGCTACAATGGAAACTTTGGGCATGTATCCTTACACCTGCTGACTATGTTCACCTAGCAGTAAGTAGGTACCTGGGTGTTAGTCGACTGTTGTGGGTTGCATCCTGGGAGGTGGTAAACCTTAGACAGGGCTGGGCTTTGAGATGAACTGAGGTAGGATAACAGTTCTTAAGGGGCACGTAAGTTCCCTCGTCTTCTAATAACATGTTTATTTTTCCACTATAATCTACCTTGTCCATAATTACTCTCGCATTTGCTTTGTCTGTTTCGTAAGGTCAAGTCTACGATCTTTCCTTAATTCATGGTATAACTTAACAAATCTTTGATGACAATTGTTGTTATAGAGGTCTGATCTGTGCCCAGACCTCTATAGCAACAAGAAAATGCAGGCAAAAGGTGATAAGCCATTGAAAGTGGCGACTCAAAACCTCATAAAATGTTTTTTGGCTGCAAAATTATAACCTTGGTCACTGAATGGTCTGTGGGATTCCTACTTGAGAAATAAATCTTAGTATTAACACTAGTGCCTGTGGAAATCTAGTAGTTTTATCCACAATGATCAAAATATGTTGTCTGATTTTGTCTTCGGTAGAGACTTCACATAAATGATGTTCAGGTCTGCTGAAGCTTCCCCATCAGCCAGTAGAGAACACAGAGGTACAAGTTTACTTCACTCTCCTGGCTTTCCTACCAGCTGTAGATATAATCTTGACAAAGTCTGCAGTTTTCGAGGTGTATGCCATCAAATACCTGACACACTGGAGGCATTAAACAGTTTAACCAGCAGCGGCTGTTAAAATGCAATACCAGCAAGAGAACAATCAGTAAAGCAGTCCGATAAGGTTAGGGACAAATGCATATGCCACAGGTTGTTTTTAAAAACCATTATTTTCACCATCAGTAATATTTATAATACATACTGCATATGACTTTGGAAGATACCACATTAAAATAGTTTAGAGAGAGAGAGAGAGTTTGTGAGAGTAAGCAAGAAGAGTACTCTCGCCATTACAGCTCATACACTCATACTGAGGACAAAGCTCAAGTATGTGTTAATCTGCTGAAAGCAATCAAGCAACTGACTCCAAGACGTATTTTTAGTTACAAGTTAGCTTGGAGCTCCCCCTCCTCTCACTGGTTGACATTTACAAGTGGTAGTTATGGTAGTTATTTTCCAAGCAGGTGGGGACCCCTTTATCCAGTTTGGTAACAAACTACAGGACTTCCAGATGAATATTGATGGAATGCAAGGTGTGTAGTTGCATGTGATGAATGCAGAATTAAAAATGATGTGCCCGGTCCACACAACACTACACTCCCACACACTACACTCCCACACACTACACTCCCACACACTACACTCCCACACACTACACTCCCACACACTACACTCCCACACACTACACTCCAACACACTACACTCCCACACACTACACTCCCACACACTACACTCCCACACACTACACTTCAAAACACTACACTCCTACACACTACACTCCCACTTACTCCAACGTACCACACACCACACCTCTTCATAAAAAAACTCTCGTATACCGCAATCCCACTTACCACACTCCCACATACTACGTACCACACTCCCAATATTTGAAATTTATCACTAATTGGGCATTTGGATTACTCCTCAGCTCCCACCTGTTGGTCTTGATGTGTGACCTCAGCGTGTGGTGTGAGGGTGACCAGTCCTCCAGACTGGGGGAGGAGGAGGTGGATGATAGGTACTCTGATGATGGTGAAGGGCTGGTGAAGGGCTGGTGAAGGGCTCTTAATTCAATGAATTATAGCCACACTTCCCTCGTGTTTTTTCTAATAAATGTTCGATACTGTACACAAGCGTCCATGTGATAATGTTATGGTATCACCATAACATTAACAGCCAGAGTGTTGGTCTCTCCACTACTATGCTACTTAGCTCAAACTGGAGTCTTGAGACTTTGTGACCGCGGGTTCGAACCCCACCCGTGGTATGGTTTGATTAACTCCTATTTTTCATGCGGTGTACGACTACTACCTGTTTCAGAGAAGATGTTTTGGTCTTGTGACTTTGAACTCTTCTAACATACACAGGGTTGAGGACAACAAGTATATCTATATAGGCAAACAAAAGAAAAAAAATGCATGATTCATGTGAGGCCTTGACATAAATCACATAGGAGGAGTGAGGCTGGAGACGAGGTCAGGTAGCCTGTGAGGTCACCTGACGGCCGTGTCGTGAGGCAGGCGGGGCTTATCATGGTCAAGTATCACGTGTGTCAGAGTTTTTAACATGCAGCTTTTTGACCCACTGTGTTGGTGATGATGGGTGAAGGTGCTGAAAACCTCAGCTGTTACAGAACTTGAAGAAGAAAAATAGGAGGAGGTGTTGTTGACAGTGATCGAGGAGGCTTCCACGAATTTTCGACATCTAAAGTCAAGTTATAACAAGAATTTAAGACAGGAGGAGCTCTGCAGCTGGCCCATGTTAGGCAGGACATACTCATACCCTCTGAATAACATGTCAAACCTCTTGTTAAAGCTTCCAAAGATCTCGCTTCAGTTAAGCTACTCAGTAGTTTGTTCCACTCATCCACTATTGTTACCAAATCACTACTTTCCTATATCCTTTCTAAATAAACAAATAACCTCCACATAGGAGAGAGGAGCTTACGACGACGTTTCGGTCCGAAATGGAGCATTTACAAAGTCACACTAAGAGAAAAGAGTGAGGAAAAGGCAAGAGGGAAAAGGGACGGGAACAATATTTTTCCAACTTGATCCCATTACTGCGAGTCCTCTCGTGCTCAGACATTTTCATCACGCTATTTACATTTCCTTCATTTATTCCTCTTTTTCATTTATTATACTTCAATCATTTCAATTACTTCAATCTCACATTTGTAATGACGAGTTGTGCCTCTTTCTACTTCAATCAATGACCCATGGAGTTCCTGTCAAGGACACGTTACAGCCCAATTGTTTCCTGACGCGAGTCTTAATCGTATGACGACCCGCCATTGGAGCTTTTGGTCATCTGACAGAAGCCTTCCACTGGCTTACCCCTCCACCTCTTTAAAAATTATGGTTTTAATTATAACCTTTATTTATTATTCCCATTCCTGTGTCTAGCGAACCTGTGTTTGCTCAGGTGGATAGACAAACTTCTGTCTGTCTGTCTTGATACAATGTCCACAAAAGATGATATATAATAAATTAGAGACATGTGCAGCACTTGGATATTTTTATGAAGATAGTTCTCCTACTAGTGTTTTTTTTTTTTTTTTTTTGAAGACTGAGACACTTGTCCAATATTTGGGAATCTTTATCGAGGAAACGTTTCGCCACTCAGTGGCTTCATTAGCATAATACAAAGAAGAACGATAGTAAATGAGGAGTAGTTTGAGGTAATCAGACCCTCAGCCTGGAGTCTGTGTGTTTAGTCCATGAAGAATGATGCATTGAACACACACTCCACGCTGAAGGACTGATTACCTCAAACTCCTCTTGTTCTATCGTTCTTCCTTGTATTGGACTGACGAAGTCACTGTCAGGTGAAACATTTCCTATATAAAAATTTCCAAATGTTGCACAAGTGTCTTGTTCTTCAGCTCATCGCTTTTGTAAACTATTTATCACAGTGTTTTTTTTTCAGTCTCAGAGATTATAAAATGGAGAGTGGAATAAAGGGAGAGTTGTGATACCCTGGTACCAGGGCTGTGATACCCTGGTACCAGAGTTCTCTGTACCCTGGTACCCTGGTGCCAGGGTTGTGATACCCTGGTACCAGAGATATCTGTACCCTGGTACCCTGGTGCCAGGGTTGTGATACCCTGGTACCAGAGTTCTCTGTACCCTGGTACCCTGGTGCCAGGGTTGTGATACCCTGGTACCAGAGTTCTCTGTACCCTGGTACCCTGGTGCCAGAATTGTGATACCCTGATACCAGAGTTCTCTGTACCCTGGTACCCTGGTGCCAGGGTTGATACCCTGGTACCAGAGATATCTGTACCCTGGTACCCTGGTGCCAGGGTTGTGATACCCTGGTACCAGAGTTCTCTGTACCCTGGTACCCTGGTGCCAGGGTTGTGATACCCTGGTACCAGAGTTCTCTGTACCCTGGTACCCTGGTGCCAGGGTTGTGATACCCTGGTACCAGAGTTCTCTGTACCCTGGTACCCTGGTGTCAGGGTTGTGATACCCTGGTACCAGAGTTCTCTGTACCCTGGTACCATGGTACCAGGGTTGTGATACCCTGGTACCAGAGTTCTCTGTACCCTGGTACCCTGGTGCCAGGGTTATGATACCCTGGTACCAGAGTTCTCTGCACCCTGGTACCCTGGTGCCAGGGTTGTGGTACCCTGGTGCCAGGGTTGTGATACCCTGGTACCAGAGTTCTCTGTACCCTGGTACCCTGGTGCAAGGGTTGTGATACCCTGGTACCAGAGTTCTCTGTACCCTGGTACCCTGGTGCCAGGGTTGTGATAACCTGGTACCAGAGTTCTCTGTACCCTGGTACCCTGGTGCCAGGGTTGTGATACCCTGATACCAGAGTTCTCTGTACCCTGGTACCCTGGTGCAAGGGTTGATACCCTGGTACCAGAGATATCTGTACCCTGGTACCCTGGTGCCAGGGTTGTGATACCCTGGTACCAGAGTTCTCTGTACCCTGGTACCCTGGTGCCAGGGTTGTGATACCCTGGTACCAGAGTTCTCTGTACCCTGGTACCCTGGTGCCAGGGTTGTGATACCCTGGTACCAGAGTTCTCTGTACCCTGGTACCCTGGTGCCAGGGTTGTGATACCCTGGTACCAGAGTTCTCTGTACCCTGGTACCATGGTACCAGGGTTGTGATACCCTGGTACCAGAGTTCTCTGTACCCTGGTACCCTGGTGCCAGGGTTGTGATACCCTGGTGCCAGGGTTGTGATACCCTGGTACCAGAGTTCTCTGTACCCTGGTACCCTGGTGCCAGGGTTGTGATACCCTGGTACCAGAGTTCTCTGTACCCTGGTACCCTGGTGCAAGGGTTGTGATACCCTGGTACCCTGGTGCAAGGGTTGTGATACCCTGGTACCAGAGTTCTCTGTACCCTGGTACCCTGGTACCAGAGTCCTCTGTACCCTGGTACCATGGTACCAGGGTTGTGATACCCTGGTACCAGAGTTCTCTGTACCCTGGTACCCTGGTGCCAGGGTTGTGATGTCCTGGTACCAGAGTTCTCTGTTCCTGGTACCAGAGTTCTCTTTTCCCTGGTACACCCTAGTACTCTGTACCCTGGTACACTAGTACTCTGTACCCTAGTACTCTGGAGCCCTAGCTCTCTGGTACCCTAGTACTCTGGTATCCTAGTACCCTAGTACTCTGGTACCGTAGTACCCTGGTACCCTAGTACTCTGGTAGCCTGGTATCCTAGTACTCTGTACCCTAGTACTCTGATACACTAGTACTCTGGTACCCTGGTACCCTAGTACCCTGGTACTCTGTACCCTGGTACCCTAGTACTCTGGTACACTAGTACCCTAGTATCCTAGTACCCTGGTACATTAGTTCTCTGGTACCCTAGTACTCTGTACCCAAGTACCCTGGTACCCAAGTACTCTGTACCCAAGTACCCTGGTACTCTAGTACCCTGGTACCCTAATACTCTGGTAGCCTGGTACCCTAGTACTCTATACACTAGTACTCTGGTACCCTAGTACTCTGGTACCCTAGTACTCTGGTACCCTAGTACTCTGGTACCCTAGTACCCTGGTACCCTAGTACTCTAGTACACTAGTAACCTGGTACCCTAGTACCTTGGTACACTAATACCCTGGTACCCTAGTGCTCTGGTACCCTAATACTCTGTACCCTGGTACCCTAGTAACCTGGTACCCTAGTACTCTGTATCCTGGTACCCAAGTACTCTATACCCTGGTATCCTAGTACTCTGGTACCCTAGTACTCTGTACCCTTGTACCCTGGTACCCTAGTACTCTGTACTCTAGTACTTAGGTACACTAGTACCCTGGTAACCTAGTACTCTGGGACCCTAGTACTCTGGTACTTTAGTTTTCTGTACCCTAGTACCCTGGTACCCTAGTACTCTGTATCCTGGTACCCTAGTACTTTGTATCCTGGTACCCTAGTACTTTGTATCCTGGTACCATAGTACTCTGTATCCTGGTACCCTAGTACTCTGTTACCCTATTACCCTAGTACTCTGTACCCTAGTATCCTGGTACCCTAGTACCTTACTACTCTAGTACCCTAGTACTCTAT
Organism: Cherax destructor; assembly: GCA_009830355.1. NCBI lineage: Eukaryota > Metazoa > Arthropoda > Malacostraca > Decapoda > Parastacidae > Cherax > Cherax destructor. Next base: position 21,736 of record WNWK01010964.1, read on the forward strand.
ACCCTGGTACCCTAGTACTTTGTTACCCTATTACCCTAGTTCTCTGTACCCTAGTATCCTGGTACCCTAGTACTCTGTACCCTGGTACCCCAGTACAATAGTATTCTGGTACCCTAGTATTCTGTACCCTGGCACCCTAGTATTCTGTACCCTGGTATCCTAGTACTCTGTACCCTGATACCCTAGTACTCTGGTACCCTAGTATTCTGTACCCTGGTACCCTAGTACTCTGTACCCTGGTACCTTGGTACCCCGGTACTCTGGCACCCTGGTACCCGGTTTCTTAGAAAGGTTTTGAGGGAGGATATAGCCTGGGTGGCTATGTTGATGTTGCTACGATGATGTTGCTATGATGATGTTGCTACTAGTGATGTATCGGATATTCTCATCCGCATCCGCGAAACATCCGCACAATTTCTTACATCCGCATCCGCATTCGCGGAACATCCGCACAATTTCTTACATCCGCATCCGCATCTGTAGAATGAGTAAATAAGACATCCGTATACACATCCGCATCCCGGATATCTAAATTTTCACATCCGATACATCCCTAGTTGCTACGATGATGTGCTACTTTGATGTGCTACGTTGATGTTGCTACGATGATGTTGCTACGTTGATGTGCTACGTTGATGTTGCTACGATGATGTTGCTACGTTGATGTGCTACGTTGATGTTGCTACGATGATGTTGCTACGTTGATGTGCTACGTTGATGTTGCTACGATGATGTTGCTACGTTGATGTGCTACGTTGATGTTGCTACGATGATGTTGCTACGTTGATGTGCTACGTTGATGTTGCTACGTTGATGTGCTACGTTGATGTGCTACGTTGATGTTGCTACGATGATGTTGCTACGTTGATGTGCTACGTTGATGTGCTACGTTGATGTGCTACGTTGATGTTGCTACGGTGATGTTGCTACGTTGATGTTGCTACGTTGATGTTGCTACGTTGATGTGCTACGTTGATGTTGCTACGTTGATGTTGCTACGTTGATGTTGCTACGTTGATGTTGCTACGTTGATGTGCTACGTTGATGTTGCTACGTTGATGTTGCTACGTTGATGTGCTACGTTGATGTTGCTACGTTGATGTTGCTACGTTGATGTGCTACGTTGATGTTGCTACGTTGATGTTGCTACGTTGATGTGCTACGTTGATGTTGCTACGTTGATGTTGCTACGTTGATGTGCTACGTTGATGTTGCTACGTTGATGTGCTACGTTGATGTTGCTACGTTGATGTGCTACGTTGATGTTGCTACGTTGATGTTGCTACGTTGATGTTGCTACGTTGATGTGCTACGTTGATGTTGCTACGTTGATGTTGCTACGTTGATGTGCTACGTTGATGTGCTACGTTGATGTTGCTACGTTGATGTGCTACGTTGATGTGCTACGTTGATGTTGCTACGATGATGTTGCTACGTTGATGTGCTACGTTGATGTTGCTACGATGATGTTGCTACGTTGATGTGATACGTTGATGTTGCTACGTTGATGTTGCTACGTTGATGTGCTACGTTGATGTGCTACGTTGATGTTGCTGCTACAATAATGCTACTTTTCTCCTACTGTGTAGGCTCTATCTCCCCTTGGAATTTTTGCGAAAGAAATCTCTCTCTCTCTCTCTCTCTCTCTCTCTCTCTCTCTCTCTCCCCTCTAAGCTGCTAGTTTCTGTCTCACTTCTAAGTTGCTAGTTTCTACTAGCACTAGTAGAAACAAATGAGAAAGATTGATGCTTTTACCAAAATGAGAAATACTTTACGTACAGTTTCCTCTTTAAGAAACTGAAGCTATCCTCCCCTTCCTCGGATCAAACTGATTGTTTCAAATTCACAGGAACTGTGCAACTCCTAAGGATTTAGTGTTTCTCACAGGCATACCAGCGCCAGGATACCTAGCACGAGTATACCAGCATCAGGATAACTAGCTCAGGTATACCAACGTCAGGATACCTATCATGAATATACCAGCATCAGGATACCTAGCACGAGTATACCAGCATCAGGATACCTAGCACGAATTTACCATTATCAGGATACCCATCACGAGTACACTAATTTCAGCATACCTACCCCAGGTATACCAGCATTAGGGGGATACCTATCACAGGTACACCCAGGGCAGGTTAGCCACTGTGTCATCACGACTACCAGCCTCGACACACCTCTCACCTGGCCGCCAAAATACCAGGATCACTACTAACCTCTGAAGATAGGCTATGCTATAAGCTGCAAGACATAAGAACCCTAGTACTCTGTACCCTGGTACCCTAGTATTCCGATATAACATACCTTTGGACATGCTCATGGTGTGTGTTTGTGTGTGTGTACTAGTAGATGTGGGGTTTGTGTGTATGTGTGAAGCGTGTATGTATGTATGGGGCGTATATGCGTATATGTGGTCTGAATATATGTGTGTGTAGTATGTTTGCATACATATATACGTACAGATTCACACACACAGTAAAGTGTGTGTGAGAGGAGAGGATGGGAGGGAGGAAGTGTAGATCTGAGAGGGGAGAGAAGGGACGAGGGGAACACACATAGTGAGGGGGAAGTGTAGATCTGGGAGGGAAGAGAGGGAACGATGGGCACACGCATAGTGAGGGGGAAGTGTAGATCTGGGAGGGAAGAGAGGGGACGAGAAGCACATGCATAGTGAGGGGGAAGTGTAGATCTGGGAGGGGAGAGAGGGGACGAGGGGGACACATAGTGAGGGGAAAGTGTAGATCTGGAAGGGGAGAGAGGGGACGAGGGGACACACGCACAGTGAGGGGAAGTGTAGATCTGGGAGGGAAGAGAGGGGACGAGGGGGACACACGTGGAACAACCAGCAGGAAAAGTCAATACCAACTCAGCAGGGTGGAAATAGCCTCAAGCTTGGCCTTCCATTATGATGTAAAGTGTTCTCAGTTAAATGGTTTTGTTTCTTAAGAAGGACCTGCCTTGTATGGGCCAGTAGGCCTGCTGCAGTGTTCCTTCTTTCTTATGTTCTCATGTTCTTATTCACCCCTAGTAGCTACCAGCGAAAACTCGGGGCCAGGAGCTGTGACTCGACCCCTGCAAGCATATATAGGTAAGTACACACACACACACACACACACTACAAGAAAGGGGACTACGTGGGCATGAAGAACTTCCTGAACGGGGTTCAGTGGGATAGAGAACTGGCAGGGAAGTCAGTAAACGAGATAATGGAATATGTGACAACAATATGCAAGGAAGCTGAGGAGAGGTTTGTACCCAAGGGTAACAGGAATAATGAAAAATCCAGGATGAGCCCTTGGTTCACCCAAAGGTGCAGGGAGGCCAAAACCAAGTGTGCTAGGGAATGGAAGAAGTATAGAAGGCAAAGGACCCAGGAGAATAAGGAGAGCAGTCGTAGAGCCAGAAATGAATATGCACAGGTAAGAAGGGAGGCCCAACGACAATATGAAAATGACTTAGCAGCGAAAGCCAAATCTGACCCAAAGCTGTTGTACAGCCACATCAAGAGGAAAACAACAGTCAAGGACCAGGTGATCAGGCAAAGGAAGGAAGGAGGAGAGATCACAAGAAACGACCGCGAAGTATGTGAGGAACTCAACATGAGATTCAAAGAAGTGTTCACAGAGGAGACAGAAGGGACTCCAGAAAAACGGAGTGGTGGGGTACACCACCAAGTGCTGGACACAATACATGCAACTGAGGAAGAAGTGAAGAGGCTGCTGAGTGAGCTAGATACCTCAAAGGCGATGGGGTCTGACAACATCTCTCCATGGGTCCTGAGAGAGGGAGCAGAGGCACAATGTGTACCACTAACAACAATATTCAACACATCTATCGAAACAGGGAGATTACCTGAGGTATGGAAGACAGCAAATGTAGTCCCAATTTTTAAAAAAGGAGACATGAGGCACTAAACTACAGACCAGTGTCACTGACATGTATAGTATGCAAAGTCATGGAGAAGATTATCAGGAGAAGAGTGGTGGAGCACCTAGAAAGGAATGAGCTTATCAATGACGGCCAACACGGTTTCAGAGACGGGAAATCCTGTGTCACAAACCTACTGGAGTTCTATGACAGGGTGACAGTAGTAAGACAAGAGAGAGAGGGGTGGGTAGATTGCATTTTCTTGTATTGTAAGAAGGCGTTTGACACAGTTCCACACAAGAGATTAGTGCAAAAGCTGGAGGACCAGGCAGGGGTAACAGGGAAGGCACTACAATGGATCAGGGAATACCTGTCAGGAAGACAGCAACGAGTCATGGTACGTGGCGAGGTATCAGAGAGGGCGCCGGTGACGAGTGGGGTTCCACAGGGGTCAGTCCTAGGACCGGTGCTGTTTCTGGTATTTGTGAACGACATGACGGAAGGAATAGACTCCGAAGTGTCCCTGTTTGCAGATGATGTGAAGTTGATGAGAAAAATTCAATCGGACGAGGACCAGGCAGAACTACAAAGGGATCTTGACAGGCTGCAAGCCTGGTCCAGCAATTGGCTCCTGAAGTTCAACCCCACCAAGTGCAAAGTCATGAAGATTGGGGAAGGGCAAAGAAGACCGCAGACGGAGTACAGTCTTGGGGTAAGTATAACACCAGGCACATCTCCTGAGGCCCACATCAACCAAATAACTGCTTCAGCATACGGGCGCCTAGCAAACCTAAGAACAGCATTCCGACATCTTAATAAGGAATCGTTCAGGACCCTTTACACTGTGTACGTTAGGCCCATATTGGAGTATGCAGCACCAGTTTGGAACCCACACCTAGCCAAGCACGTAAAGAAGCTAGAGAAAGTGCAAAGGTTTGTAACAAGACTAGTCCCGGGGCTAAGGGTTATGTCCTACGAGGAGAGGTTAAGGGAAATCGACCTGACGACACTGGAAGACAGAGGAGAGTTAGGGGAAGACATGATAACGACATATAAAATACTGAAAGGAATTGACAAGGTGGACAGAGACAGAATGTTCCTGAGATGGGACACAACAACAAGGGGACACAGTTGGAAGTTGAAGACTCAGATGCACAGGGATGTTAGGAAGTATTTCTTCAGTCACAGAGTGGTCGGGAAGCGATGTAGTGGAGGCAGATTACATTCATAGCTTTAAGAAGAGGTATGATAAAGTTCATGGCGCAGGGAGAGTGACCCAGCAGCGGCCAGTGAAGAGGCGGGGCCAGGAGCTGTGACTCGACCCCTGCAACCACAACTAGGTGAGTACACACACAGAGTAGTCGGGAAGTGGAATAGTTTGGGAAGCGATGTAGTGGAGGCAGGTTCCATACATAGCTTTAAGAAGAGGTATGATAAAGCTCATGGTGCAGGGAGAGTGACCCAGTAGCGGCCAGTGAAGAGGCGGGGCCAGGAGCTATGAATCGACCCCTGCAACCACAACTAGGTGAGTACAACTAGGTGAGTACACACACACACACACAACGCCCCGATGGCATGGTGGCTAGCGCTCTTGCTTCACGCACGGAGGGCCCGGGTTCAATTCCCGGCGGGGCCGAAACATTTCGAAGTGTTTCATTACACACACACACATATACAACAGGCCTAGTGTCTAATCGACATGTGCCTAGGACAAAATGGTAACTAACACTCCGGTGGACGGAGACAGGATGTTCCAGAGATGGGACACAAAAACAAAGGGTCACAATTGGAAGTTGAAGACTCAGATGAGTCAAAGCGATGTTAGGAAGTATTTCTTCAGCCATAGAGTTGTCAGTAAGTGGAATAGTCCGGCAAGTGATGTAGTGGAGGCAGGAACCTTACATAGTTTTAAGACGAGGTATGATAAAGCTCATGGAACAGGAGAGAGAGGACCCAGTAGCGGTCAGTGAAGAGGCGGGGCCAGGAGCTGAGTCTCGACCCCTGCAACCACAAATAGATGAGTAAATAGGTGAGTACTACACAATCACACACACAGCTCCAAGACATTTTTGCACTGATTAGCCATCCAGAACTGACTGATCCCGTAGCAAGACCAAGGCAGCGATTATCAATCTGCCCACTGCAGGCAGTGGAAATTATGGTACCTGGCTGCCCATTTCTCCACTCCAAGAGTGGAGAAATGTGTAAATAAAGTCCAAATAGACAAACATGATTGATGAAGTGTGGGGGAAAAAATAGCCTCTCGATCTTCACTTGTAAATGAAGATGATGAAGTACTGGAGGCTGGCAAGGTATAAGAAAGATCTATCGTTGCTGAGGCAAAGATACACAGCCTGGGAGAAGATCTCAGGAAGCTGAGGAAAGAACTAGAGGAGATGAAGGGAAGGCAGTGTGAGGTAAAGACAAAAGCAATTACAACAGGTAGTGAGACAGAAGGAAAAGCAGAGGGAGAATAAAGAACCTTTGCTGAACTCTCAAATGTGAAGGGAATATAGGAAGCAGCAAAGGATCTGATAAAAAAGCGACAACGATCTCTGGAAAAAAAGAAAATGAGAGGAGGAACAAAGGGGGAGGTTGTTGGTTATCCATGGCCTTTAGGAGGATGAAGGGACAACAACCGATAATATATGGGTAGCGTACGAAGATATATTAATAATATCATTGAAGAGACAGGCAGTGAGGCTGGGGTGGTAAATTTTCAGAGAAATTGAAAGTACTTGAATAAATGGATTAGAAAGTCGACAAAATGATAAATGATACACTTGTGCAACATTTGTATATTTTTATTCTGAAAATGTTTCGCCAGCCAGTGACTTCTTCAGACCAATGCAGAGAAAAGTGGAAGATGAGACGTTGAGGACCGATGGACTTAACACACTGACTCCAATCTGAGGGACTGATTACCTTTCCCTGCATAGGATTGAAAAAGCCACTGGCTGGCTTAACGTTTCTAGAATAAAAATACCCAAATGTTGGACAAGTGTCTCAGCTAAGGAAAAAAAGATAGGTGAAGACAGGAGGGAGAACCAGTGAACACAAAGTTCAGCCATACCATGTGGAGGCTGTCACACAGGGAACACCAAGCTCACACCCACCATGTGGAGGCTGTCACACAGGGAACACCAAGCTCACACCCACCATGTGGAGGCTCTGTCACACAGGGAACACCAAGCTCACACCCACCATGTGGAGGCTGTCACACAGGGAACACCAAGCTCACACCCACCATGTGGAGGCTCTGTCACACAGGGAACACCAAGCTCACACTCATCATGTGGAGGCTGTCACACAGGGAACACCAAGCTCACACCCACCATGTGGAGGCTGTCACACAGGGAACACCAAGCTCACACCCACCATGTGGAGGCTCTGTCACACAGGGAACACCAAGCTCACACCCACCATGTGGAGGCTCTGTCACACAGGGAACACCAAGCTCACACCCACCATGTGGAGGCTCTGTCACACAGGGAACACCAAGCTCACACCCACCATGTGGAGGCTCTGTCACACAGGGAACACCAAGCTCACACCCACTATGTGGAGGCTCTGTCACACAGGGAACACCAAGCTCACACCCACCATGTGGAGGCTCTGTCACACAGGGAACAAGCTCACACCCACCATGTGGAGGCTCTGTCACACAGGGAACACCAAGCTCACACCCACCATGTGGAGGCTCTGTCACACAGGGAACAAGCTCACACCCACCATAGGCCTTAACAGGGACACCAAGCTCCCCATGTGGCTGTCACACAGGGAACACCAAGCTCACACCCACCATGTGGAGGCTCTGTCACACAGGGAACACCAAGCTCACACCCACCATGTGGAGGCTCTGTCACACAGGGAACACCAAGCTCACACCCACCATGTGGAGGCTCTGTCACACAGGGAACACCAAGCTCACACCCACCATGTGGAGGCTCTGTCACACAGGGAACACCAAGCTCACACCCACCATGTGGAGGCTCTGTCACACAGGGAACACCAAGCTCACACCCACCATGTGGAGGCTCTGTCACACAGGGAACACCAAGCTCACACCCACCATGTGGAGGCTCTGTCACACAGGGAACACCAAGCTCACACCCACCATGTGGAGGCTGTCACACAGGGAACACCAAGCTCACACCCATCATGTGGAGGCTGTCACACAGGGAACACCAAGCTCACACCCACCATGTGGAGGCTCTGTCACACAGGGAACACCAAGCTCACACTCATCATGTGGAGGCTGTCACACAGGGAACACCAAGCTCACACCCACCATGTGGAGGCTCTGTCACACAGGGAACACCAAGCTCACACCCACCATGTGGAGGCTCTGTCACACAGGGAACACCAAGCTCACACCCACCATGTGGAGGCTCTGTCACACAGGGAACACCAAGCTCACACCCACCATGTGGAGGCTCTGTCACACAGGGAACACCAAGCTCACACCCACCATGTGGAGGCTCTGTCACACAGGAAACACCAAGCTCACACCCACCATGTGGAGGCTCTGTCACACAGGGAACACCAAGCTCACACCCACTATGTGGAGGCTCTGTCACACAGGGAACACCAAGCTCACACCCACCATGTGGAGGCTCTGTCACACAGGGAACACCAAGCTCACACCCACCATGTGGAGGCTCTGTCACACAGGGAACACCAAGCTCACACCCACCATGTGGAGGCTCTGTCACACAGGGAACACCAAGCTCACACCCACCATGTGGAGGCTCTGTCACACAGGGAACACCAAGCTCACACCCACCATGTGGAGGCTCTGTCACACAGGGAACACCAAGCTCACACCCACCATGTGGAGGCTCTGTCACACAGGGAACACCAAGCTCACACCCACCATGTGGAGGCTCTGTCACACAGGGAACACCAAGCTCACACCCACCATGTGGAGGCTCTGTCACACAGGGAACACCAAGCTCACACCCACCATGTGGAGGCTCTGTCACACAGGGAACACCAAGCTCACACCCACCATGTGGAGGCTCTGTCACACAGGGAACACCAAGCTCACACCCACCATGTGGAGGCTCTGTCACACAGGGAACACCAAGCTCACACCCACCATGTGGAGGCTCTGTCACACAGGAAACACCAAGCTCACACCCACCATGTGGAGGCTCTGTCACACAGGAAACACCAAGCTCACACCCACCATGTGGAGGCTCTGTCACACAGGAAACACCAAGCTCACACCCACCATGTGGAGGCTCTGTCACACAGGAAACACCAAGCTCACACCCACCATGTGGAGGCTCTGTCACACAGGGAACAAGCTCACACGCAAAACAATCCCTCAAACCCTAACCCCCTTCTTACCTAAACGCAATAACTGATAACCCATACCATAGCCCCCATCCTCGCAACCTACAATCCCATTCCTAACCCATTACTAAGTCAGGATCCTTTCTCACAACCACCCCAATTCTAACCCCCATCCCATTGTTCCTCACCTTCCACATTCTCCCTTACTCACCCCCACGGTCCTCCCTCTTCCAGTCCAGCATCCTCTCCCACAACCAGCCCTCTACATCCACCCACCTACATACCCACCCGTCCTCTGACTTATGGGTAAGAACCAGGAAACGAAGAACTCGGAAATAAGAACACAGTAACTGAAAGGAAACTGAAAGTCTGGTATACAAATGAAGACGAGATGACAAATAACAGTGTCCCCCAGATATTGTTGCTGTAATGGAGACCAAGTTTACACGAGTGATAACGGATGTTATCTTCACAGAAAGATACCAAATATTGAGAAAGGAGAGAGGAAACAGAGGAGGTGGAGGAGTAGCATTGCTAATTAGGAAGAAGTGGATTTTTGATGAGGCGAGTGGAATAGACTAAGTTGGGTCGAATGACTACATAATTGAGACAGTACCGGTGGATCTAATGTGGTGATAACAGTGACTCACAAACAACCACTAAAATGCAGGAGACCAAGACAGGAATATGATGAGAAAAACAAGACAAAGGTGAACACAATAGCAGAGGTTGCAAGATGAGCGCACATGGGCAATGCAAAACTATTGATCATGGGAGACAAAATGAAGAACTAGAAGAATGGTGAGCTAAGTTGTTGGAGGTAGTGATGGAAAACTTCAAGTCAGTATGCCAGCGACACAACAACCAGAAAGAAAGCAAAGGTGATAAACCAGCGAGGCTGGACCTTTTTATCACCCTAAGTGAATCTGATGTAGGGGACATTGAATATGAGAGGCATCTCGGTGCTAGCCATCACGCAGTACTGGAGTTCAAATACCTTGCAGAATTGAACATGAAGAGAAACACAGATCATGAAGGAAGAAACCCACTTCAGAAAAAAAGACTTTGCAGGCATGAGGCAATTCCTAAGCAGATTGCCATAGGAGAGGAAACTAGATGAAAAGACAGCAAATGGAAGGATGGAGTATGTTAGGTAAAATAATACAGGTGCAATTAATGCGACATTTTTATTGTGACAAAGTTTCGCTCTCCAGGAGAGTGAAACGTATTGTCGGTACTTCTACCAACATTATTACAGGATGGAATATGTAGCTGAAAAGTACCAGGAGGCAGAGGAGAAATTCATACCCAGAAGCAGAAGTAGAGGCAAGAACAGAGTGAAGCCACGAGTCACCCAAGGCGCAGGGAGGCATAAGCTGAAAGCACCAGATTGTGGAAGAAATACAGACAACAAAGAATACTGAAGAATAGTGAAGTGAGAAGAAGAGCCAGAAATTAATATGCGTGGGTGGGAAGAGAGTCTGAGCGACAACTTGAGAATAACATAACATCGAAATCCAAATCTGAAGAAAAGTTAATCTACACCCACATCAGAAAGACTAGTTATAAGGCTGAAACAAAAGGAAGGGAGCTAACTAAGAATGACCAGAGTCTGAGAGGAGCTCAACAAAAGATTTAGTTGCCAGAGAGTGAGATTGCACCAACGAATACTGGACACAATACACACATTGGGAGGATAGGCTAAGAAACTACTGAGCAGGCTAAACACCTCGAAGGCAATGGGATCAGACATCATCTCTGTGGATTCTGAGAGAGGAAATAGAAGTACTGTGTGAACTATTAACAGGACAGCTGCCAGAGGTCTGGAAAACAGCATATTCAGTCCTGATATTGAAATAAATGGAACAGGTAATATTAAACTACATACCATTGTCACTGTCATGCATAGTACGTAAGGTTATGGAGAACACTACTAGGAGAAGGGTAGTGGAACAAATTTATGGGTAGTTTTCAGGAACTTCACCAAGGACCATTCACGACCCTAAACACAGTGTATGTCAGGCTCATCCTGGAGCATGCAGCGCCAGTATGGAACCTGCATCAGATAAAGCATGAAAAGAAGCTGGAAAAGGTGCGAAGGTTACAATAAGACTAGTACCAGAACTGAGGACTATGAATATAAGGAGAAGTTGACGACATTAGAGAACAGGGGTGATATGATTATGACAAAATACTGCGAGGAATAGACAGGATGGACAGGGAGAATTAGTTTGAGAGGCGGGTCTCGGGTATACCAGGGCACACCTGCAAATCATGCAAAAAAAAGTCACAGGGATGTTAGGAAATATTATTTTAGTCTTAAGAGTGACCAGGAAGTGAAACGGCCTTGACAGCTAGATGATAGATGCGGAATCCATACATAGTTTTAAGTATAGGTATGAGAGCTTAAACAGCCATGATAGATTAAATCCAGCAGCAGCCAGCGAAGGGGCGGAGTCAGGCGCTGAGACTTGACCCTTACAACCACAGATAGATGAACAGGTAAGTTAGTACAATTCAAACCACGGAACGGGTGGGATTTGAATCCATGACGAGTTTTAGGACTCATTCGCCATAGGTTCAAACCTCACTCGTTCCGTGGTTTACGATTTCATGAGTCAGGAGTACAACACTACAGTGCCGTCAAGGCCACATAAAGAGAGCAGCAATGGCAGTAAGTAGGTCTGGTTCAAGGCGACAGTCTGATCTCAGACTTGTCTGGTGAAACACACTGGGTCGACCATTCTCGCACCATGAGAGATAGTCGTGCAGATTTGAAAGTTTCCTGCTTATTTTCGGGCCACCTGGCTGCCAGACGTAGTGTCCTTGTGTGTTTCAATCTGCGTATTTGTGTTAAATATACGTCTTTATGAGTTTGTGTAACTTAGCAGGTTATTGGTGTGTTGATGGTGATACTGAAGGTTACTGGTTGGTGATAGTGAAGGTTACTGGCGTGTTGATGGTGATAGTGAAGGTTACTGGTGTGTTGATGGTGATAGTGAAGGTTACTGGTGAGTTGATGGTGATAGTGAAGGTTACTGGCGTGTTGATGGTGATAGTGAAGGTTACTGGTGAGTTGATGGTGATAGTGAAGGTTACTGGTGAGTTGATGGTGATAGTGAAGGTTACTGGTGTGTTGATGGTGATAGTGAAAGTTACTAGTGTGTTGATGGTGATAGTGAAGGTTACTGGTGAGTTGATGGTGATAGTGAAGGTTACTGGTGAGTTGATGGTGATAGTGAAGGTTACTGGTGTGTTGATGGTGATAGTGAAGGTTACTGTTGTGTTGATGGTGATAGTGAAAGTTACTAGTGTGTTGATGGTGATAGTGAAGGTTACTGGTGAGTTGATGGTGATAGTGAAGATTACGGGTGTGTTGATGGTGATAGTGAAGGTTACTGGTGTGTTGATGGTGATAGTGAAGTTACTGGTGTGTTGATGGTGATAGTGAAGGTTACTGGTGTGTTGATGGTGATAGTGAAGATTACTGGTGTGTTGATGGTGATAGTGAAGGTTACTTGTGTTTTGATGGTGATAGTGAAGGTTACTGGTGTGTTGATGGTGATAGTGAAGGTTACTGGTGTGTTGTTGGTGTAAGTGAAGGTTACTGGTGTGTTGTTGGTGATAGTGAAGGTTACTGGTGTGTTAATGGTGAGGGTGAAGGTTACAGGTGTGTTGATGGTGATAGTGAAGGTTACTGGTGTGTTGATGGTGATAGTGAAGGTTACTGGTGTGTTGTTGGTGATAGTGAAGGTTACTGGTGTGTTGATGGTGAGGGTGAAGGTTACAGGTGTGTTGATGGTGATAGTGAAGGTTACTGCTGTGTTGTTGGTGATAGTAAAGATTACTGGTGTGTTGATGGTGATAGTGAAGATTACTGGTGTGTTGATGGTGATAGTGAAGGTTACTGGTGTGTTGATGGTGATAGTGAAGGTTACTAGTGACAAAAAATGACACTTTTTCACAGCAACATTTTGTTGGAGCGACGTTTCGCTCTGTTACATTCTTGACTTTATCATGACCTGTTAAAGATCTTAACAGATCAAAACGTATTAAAAACGGTCGTTCCACTAAGTGTCTTTTTTTTTATCACCAACGTAACCTAACCTAGTCTAACCTAACCTAGTCTAACCTAACCTAGTCTAACCTAACCTAGTCTAACCTAATCTAACCAACCCTAGTCTAACCTAGCCTAGCCTAACCTAGTCTAACGTAACCTAGTGTAACCTAACCTAGTGTAACTTAACCTAGTCTAACCTAACCTAGTTTAACCTAGCCTAGCCTAACCTAGTCTAACGTAACCTAGTCTAACCTAACCTAACGTAGTCTAGCCTAGTCTAACGTAACCTAGGCTAACCTAACCTAGTCTAAGCTTACCTAGTCTAACCTAACCTAACCTTGTCTAACTTAACCTAATCTAACCTAGCCTAGCCTAACCTAACCTGACCTAACTTAAAATGTAGAAAATACTATTTGTAATACACAAAAAGCTTATAACGACGTCTCGGTCCGACTTGGACTATTAAGTGTGACTTGTAAATGGTCCAAGTCAGACCGAAACGTCGTCATAAGCTCCTCTCTCCTATGTGATTGGTATTTGTCTATTCCAGTCACGGTATTGTGCCTTCTTGTTCATTCTGTCTAACGAGAGGTTAGGCAGAATGAACAAGTTAGACTCGACAGTGATCGTCTTCCTGAATCTCCAGGTTAAGATAATTCTCGAGTGAGTAACCTGTTGAACTACGAGGCTTACATAGAGTTTTCTCTACAATTTACGTTGATTTAGAAAGGCTTCGCTGTCTATTAAACTTAGTTATCGTTGGTTTGCTTCTGCAGTTTGTACAATTAGAGCTGACTTATGACGACGTTTCGGTCCGACTGGACCATTAACTTCTCATGGAGAGGGAAAAAAAGAACTTGAAATTTTGTTTGCATATGCGTAGCAGTAAGTGTGATTTGGTTGTGGATAGTGAAGGGAAGCAGATTACAAGAAACGATAGGTTGTTAGCGGTAAGAAACGGGAAATTATTTCCAAGAAAGGCGGGACACATCCTATTGAGACGTTTACAAGAGTAGACTTTAAGGTAGGAAATCACTTTTTCTGTTCTTCAGGGCGAATGTTCTTCAGCAAGAATAGTCTTGTGGTCGGCAACTCTCTTAATTAGATACTACATGGACTATGCCTTATGTGATAGGAATAGAAAAGTGAGATAGAGGGTTTGTTGGAGTAGGTCTTGGTGACATGGTCAACAGGCTGGATAATGTCATGTCAGGTAATGGCAACAAGCCCATTATCTCGGGTAATGACAACAAGCAAATTATCTGCCGCAGTGCTGGAGGAAAATATATTGTGAAGGGCATGAGACATTAGAGCTATAAATTTATTTAGGAGTGAGCAATGAATTTTTAGGCTAGACAAATTCTGCCAAGAACTTGCAATTCCTTTCGTTGACAAATGGGACAATTTCTATGACAAAAATAATATGTATGCAAAGGAAGGAGTCCATCTCTCTGGGGCAGGAGGGGTAGTGTTAGTCAAAGACAGAGTTATAGGTGTCTATAGGGAACAAATGGATTGCAGCACTAGGGATGGAAGAAGCAAAAATCGCCAAGATGCTTTAAGAAAATCTTTAAAAAAGCATGTTAGTTCATATTATTGTTACTAATAAAGGCATAGAAATTGGTGAACAAACAAAGACAGATTAGAGTTACGAGTGACTAACTCTCTTAAGATCTACTATACTAATACTAGGAGTGCTAGAAATAAGATAGACGAGCTAAGGTTAATTGCATGTGCTGGAAGCATAGGTACTGCAATAACCATTGCCTGGTTCATTTCGAAAGCTAGGGACATGCCTGCTGAATGCCACATACAACAGTATAAAGTATTCCACACCGATAGTCAACAGATGGTTGTGGAGTGGCGATGTACGTCAGTGGAAAATTTAAACTGTTTCATTAGCCAAGATACAAAAGTGAAAGTGACGGACGCTGAATGTATTTGGCATCAGTTTCTTGTGTGACGTGAAAAAATAATGTTGGGTGTGATCTACAGACCACCATGCCAAGAAAGGGGACATAATAAACTTCTAGGGGACGAATTTACTAAGGCATCTTGATATGAAAATGTTATAATGTTAGATTTTTAACTTTTGTCTAACTAATCAGAACAATCTGACATGAAATTTAGAGTCTAACGACTTTCTAGAAACAGACCAGGATCGTTTTTTAAACCATTCTGTCCACCATACTGCGTTGAAGTGTCTTAACAGCATTGCCTCACACTAGCTGTTGCAGCACGACACAGCATTCCTCGCGGGGTGTCTTCAAACAGCACTGCCTCACACTACCTGCATACAACAGTTTCAACAATCATTCGCTCTGGTACTGTGCGTGAGGCGGTGGTACTGTGCGTGAGGCGGTGGTACTGTGTGTGAGGCGGTGGTACTGTGCGTGAGGCGGTGGTACTGTGCGTGAGGCGGTGGTACTGTGCGTGAGGCGGTGGTACTGTGCGTGAGGCGGTGGTACTGTGTGTGAGGCGGTGGTACTGTGCGTGAGGTGGTGGTACTGTGCGTGAGGCGGTGGTACTGTGCGTGAGCGGTGGTACTGTGCGTGAGGCGGTGGTACTGTGCGTGAGGCGGTGGTACTGTGCGTGAGGCGGTGGTACTGTGCGTGAGGCGGTGGTACTGTGCGTGAGGCGGTGGTACTGTGCGTGAGGCGGTGGTACTGTGCGTGAGGCGGTGGTACTGTGCGTGAGGCGGTGGTACTGTGCGTGAGGCGGTGGTACTGTGCGTGAGGCGGTGGTACTATCGTCTCTCCTTAGATAGTATCTGATATCCCAGGTGCTGCATAACCCCAACGGGTTTGGCACTACCCCCATGAATATATGCAAGGAAGTGATACCTGGAGTATACCTGGAAGAGTTTCGACGGTGAACGCCCCCGCGGCCAGGTCTGAAACCAGGCCTCGTGGGGGATCAGGGTCTGATCAACCAGGCTGTTACTGCTGGCCGCACGTAAACTGACGTGAAAACCAGAGCCCGGCTGATCAGGTACTGACTTTAGGTGCCTGTCCAGCACCTTGAAGATAGCCAGGGGTTTATTGGTAATCCCCTTTATGTATGCTGGGAGGAAGTTGAACAGTCTTGGGCCCCTGACACTTATTGAAATTAGCAAATTTAACAGTATGAGTATTTAGTATAGGGTGAGTAGGTGATTTTTGAGAAGAGTCTTGAATTGATTTTCCGACAAGGTTAACTTGATATTTACTGGTAATGAATTCCAGATTCTGAGGCCCTTTATGTGCATAGAATTTTTACATTGGTTACCCCGAGTCCATACTAACCAATGTAAAAATTCTATGCACATAAAGGGCCCCAGAATCTGGAATTCATTACCAGTAAATATCAAGTTAACCTTGTCGGAAAATCAATTCAGACTCTTCTCAAAATCACCTACTCTATATAATACTCATACTGTAACAAACTTCAAACCCAATATTATTTTACTTAAGATGATCTCAATTTGATATGTTCATCCTCCTTAACACTTGTTGCAATTTCATATCATCATATTGTCATTTAAAATCTTATAGTATCATCATTTTCTTAATTTGAAATAAAATATATATCTAGAAGCAACTCTAAAAAAAATTTCTAGTATTGTTATTATACTAGTATAGCATCAACATACTGTAACTTGAAATAAATTATACAGCTAGATTAAACTCAACCAATTTCTCTTGTATTGTCTTTTAATAGTATGTATAACCATATTATAATTTAAATAATACAGAACTAGAATAAACTCATTCAATTTCTTTAGCATTAAGTACTTAGTGAATAAGTCTCTAGAATAAACTGCCCCTAATGCCATGGCATGCCAGTGGCTCTCCTTGCATTACAGTTTTATAATTGTAACTACCAATAACATTGTACACTTGTAACATGCATAAAAATAAAATTATTATTATTATTATTATTATTATTATTATTATTATTATTATTATTATTATTATTATTATTATTATAAGAAGAAAATATTATCATTGAAAGGTTAAATTCAACCAGAAGATGCATCCCTCAGACGTCGTACAGCATTAAACAATTCCAAGTTTATTAACTATGTTAATAAATTGGCACATTTATACCAACACACTTTAATAACAGTCCCAACCTTACTGTAAGTAGGAGACACCAGTGTTGAAACTTTACAACCGATCAGAAGAGGCTTTCTAAAGTTATCACACGAAGTAAAATCGAGAATGGCTTATATAAATTTGATCAGCGGGTATCCGCCCATGGCAGTAGTTCCACGAACGTTCCCTCTAGTTAAAATTAACTTGTGTTGAAAATTTGAACCCAGTCGAATGAGGCGTTCTCGAGTAATAACAAAAAATCTTAAGAGGAAGGGTAAAAAATCAGGTAACCACTTTAAGGTACCACTTCCGAGACACTGAACATAATGACATAAGAATTGAGGAGCACTGCAGAAGGCCTACTGGCCCATAAAATAAACAACCAGAAAGATGTTTTCTTTGGGTTTCAATAACTGATATGAAACCCTTGTTTTTCGGTCATTTTGTTCCTGTGTTTTTATAATAGTAGATCTTGAACCTGGGATTTAATAATAATAGTCTTCGATATGTTGATTCAGAATTTCAATCAGACTTCGATCCTAATTTCAGTACTTGGTGGTCTGATCTCAACTCTTTGATGGAAGTTCAAGGTTTAAATTACCACCAAATTGGATTTAAAAGAGTCTTTTATCAGATTGACAACTATAAGAGTTTCACTTGTAGACCAAGACATTTAAAGTCCATGGACTTTAAATGTCTCCTAGCTTGGTCTCCTAAATTGATCAAGCTGGGCCTGCAAGACTGGCCTCCTAGCTGAATATCCTAGTTTGGTCTGCTATATTGATCTAGCTGTGTCCCTTAGATTGATCTCCTAGACTGATCTGAGTCTCTAAATTGGATGACCATACAGATACACAATAAACTAGCCGCTTCTGCTAGATAAAAAAAAACATATCATCGTAGTACGTGGATGTTAGTTATCCCAGGCTTACCCTCCCTCCTGGCTACTTCACCTCTCTTAATTAACTGACACATAAGTGAACAAAACGTCCTGTTCCCGCCTTGCTGCCTCCACCCACCACTGGGGTTTAACCTTGATATTTTGCTTTCCCAATGACCAGGTTGAAACAGATGTAGGTGGAGAGAGAGAGAGAGAATGAGTGAGTGTGTGAGTGTGTGTGTGTGTGTGTGTGTGTGTGTGTGAGTGTGTGTGAGTGTGTGTGTGAGTGTGTGTCATGAAACCCATAACAGAATCCAGTCTTATTGCTGCATCACTGCTTTGAGATGCTGCTGCTGCTGCTGCTGCTGCTGTTGTTGCTTCTGCTGTTTTCTCTGGCGCTTGTTGCTGTTTTTGTAGCTGCTGTTATTGTTGCTGTGATTGCTGCTGAGGTTGTTGATTTTGTTCTTCCTCCACCCACCTTCCTCAGCTCTTCCTCCACCCACCTTCCTCAGCTCTTCCTCCACCCACCTTCCTCAGCTCTTCCTCCACCCACCTTCCTCAGCTCTTCCTTCACCCACTTTACTCAATTCTTCCGTCACCTACCTTTCTCAGTTCTTCCTTCTTCCCTCACCCACCTTCCTAAGAACTCCTTCCTTCACGAACCTTCCTCAGCTCTTCCTTCTTCCTTCACCAACCTTCCTCAATTCTTCATTTTTCCTTCAAAAACCTTCCTCAGTTTTCCTTCTTCCTTCAAAAACCTTCCTCAGCTCTTCCTTCTTCCTTCACCAACCTTACTCAGCTCTTCCTTCTTCCTTCACCAACCTTCCTCAGCTCTTCCTTCTTCCTTCACCAACCTTACTCAGCTCTTCCTTCTTCCTTCACCAACCTTACTCAGCTCTTCCTTCTTCCTTCACCAACCTTACTCAGCTCTTCCTTCTTCCTTCACCAACCTTACTCAGCTCTTCCTTCTTCTTTCAAAAACTTTCCTCAGTTCTTCCTTCACCAACTTTCCTCAGTTATTCCTTCACCAACCTTCCTCAGCTCTTCCTTCTTCCTTCACCCACCTTCGTACTTCCCTGTATTTCCTCCCTCTGTTTTCCTTCCTCCATCTGTTTTCACCTCCTTACCCCTTCTCTCTCTCTCTCTCTCTCTCTCTCTCTCTCTCTCTCTCTCTCTCTCTCGCTCTCGCTCTCACTCTCTCTCACTCTCTCCTTGCCCCGTACCACTAATTTCCCTTCCTTCTCTATCTTTAGCCTTTCTCCTCTTAACCTACATTCTTCCACTTGTTTGACTGGTTACATCTTATCAGCTGACAAATACCGAGTCAAAAGATATCCCTATCATGAGGTATCTGGCGCACATCTGAATAAGGGTATATTTGGCACCATTTTAGTACACTACTGTGTGGTGATCCTATATCTGGCACTATCTACTGTGTGGTGATGCTATGTCTGGGACTATCTACTGTGTGGTGATGCTATGTCTGGGACTATCTACTGTGTGGTGATGCTATGTCTGGCACTATCTACTGTGTGGTGATGCTATGTCTGGGACTATCTACTGTGTGGTGATGCTATGTCTGGCACTATCTACTGTGTGGTGATGCTATGTCTGGGACTATCTACTGTGTGGTGATGCTATATCTGGCACTATCTACTGTGTGGTGATGCTATGTCTGGGACTATCTACTGTGTGGTGATGCTATGTCTGGGACTATCTACTGTGTGGTGATGCTATGTCTGGGACTATCTACTGTGTGGTGATGCTATGTCTGGCACTATCTACTGTGTGGTGATGCTATGTCTGGCACTATCTACTGTGTGGTGATGCTATGTCTGGGACTATCTACTGTGTGGTGATGCTATGTCTGGGACTATCTACTGTGTGGTGATGCTATGTCTGGGACTATCTACTGTGTGGTGTTGCTATGTCTGAGACTATCTACTGTGTGGTGATGCTATGTCTGGCACTATCTACTGTGTGGTGATGCTATGTCTGGGACTATCTACTGTGTGGTGATGCTATGTCTGGGACTATCTACTGTGTGGTGATGCTATGTCTGGTACTATCTACTGTGTGGTGATGCTATGTCTGGCACTATCTACGGTGTGGTGATGCTATGTCTGGCACTATCTACGGTGTGGTGATGCTATGTCTGGCACTATCTACGGTGTGGTGATGCTATGTCTGGTACTATCTACTGTGTGGTGATGCTATGTCTGGCACTATCTACGGTGTGGTGATGCTATGTCTGGTACTATCTACTGTGTGGTGATGCTATGTCTGGCACTATCTACTGTGTGGTGATGCTATGTCTGGCACTATCTACTGTGTGGTGATGCTATGTCTGGCACTATCTGCTGTGTGGTGATAAGAGATAAGATTTTCTTCGGATTTTTAACCCCGGAGGGTTAGCCACCCAGGATAACCCAAGAAAGTCAGTGCGTCTGTCTTATTTCCATTGGGGTCCTTAATCTTGTCCCCCAGGATGCGACCCACGCCAGTCGACTAACACCCAGGTACCTATTTGCTGCTAGGTGAACATGACAACAGGTGTAAGGAAACACGTCGAAATGTTTACACTCCGCTGGGAATCGAACCCGAGCCCTCCGTGTGTGAAGCGAGAGCTTTAGCCACCAGGCCACCGGGGCACTATTTACTGTGTGGTGATCCTTTATGTGGGACTGTGGCATGCTAAGTGTACGTTACATATATTCGACGTTTGTCACACACCCATATAGGCATGACCTCCCTACCAGTGAAACAACTGTTAAGGGTATGACAGGAGGACCCACTTGTCATGTTAAACAGCTCGGATCAACCCGTCAATCACAAGGAAGTCCCCCAAAGTTGTGAAGCGATGTCTGGGACTCGTGAAGCAACACTGGCACACTTACTCTCAAGTCTGGTCGCTCACAGTTCTCACTGACACTCTTGCTTGCAAACTTGTTATTCTGTACATAGCGTATATACATTGTACATAGCGTATATACATTGTACATATGCTTGAATACTTACTTTGATGAAGGAAAATATATTAAGTACAATATATTAAATACAATGTTGCTGCCTTTTTGCTCATTCCTGCCTTGGTTATCTTGCTGACGCAGTTACGAGCAGGTGTACAGGCCACAAGACTTGTTGTGCTCATAATAGGTACCATCTGTGGGATCTGCTCTGTGGTGATCCTTTGTCTGTATCTTTAAGATGGTAAGCCTACCAAAGCATCTGTTGGTAAACATATAATGTGACGGGTTAACAGGTAAGCTGGGTCAAGCGACCTGTTGCTACACGGAGCTGGTCGATCTATGACTTAGTTCAGAGTCAGGGAGGAAAAATATTGCCTTTTCTTAGGATCAAATCTATCGTCACCTAAATCGCAGTTTATGGTATTTATATCTCGAGGGAAGGAGGGGGGAAATGTGTATTTCAGTGTATATACACTGAGAGGTGTGTAAACACTTAAGAGTGTGTATTTCTCAGTGTGTATACACCGAGTTTACATTTATAGCTATTCTGTGATGTGTTGATGTTATGTTCAGTGGGCAATGCGGCTTCATGAGCCACCATGCAGTGGAAAGTTGTTGTCCACAAAGTAACCAAAAGATCACTATTATTATTATTATTATTATTATTATTATTATTATTATTATTATTATTAATGATATTATTATTATTGTCAAAGCGTTTCGCCTTCGCATAATGTTTCTTCAGTCGATTACAAGCGTCCAAAACACTGAAGACAAGATAATAAAGATATTTGAGTGTTACACAAGTATGACAGTCATCAACTCGTCGGCAGTGTCTTCCACTTAGTGTGATAAGTAAACTTGTGTTCTTGAGTATTGTGTGCAGTAAGACACTGGCATCCACGGCAACACTCGTAACTTTCTCATAAGTTAACTCAGACGATTCGTCCTCGAGGACTTTCAAGACGCAGTCGTCAGCGTTGAACACTGCGTTTATCTCACGCTGGAGACCCACAGTAACAACCAACTCCCTTTTCCATGTCACTTGTCAAGGGTAACGAGAAACTGGTTTTGAGGTTAAAACACATCTTAGTATTACCATTGGCAAAAAGCTTTCTGCATACTAAGGGCTTTCTGCTTGTACGTCTAAATGCCACCCATCTCTACACATTGTACCATGCTGAAGTAGAGAATGTGAATTGTTATTATATTTACGGAGAATACAGGGTGGGATGGGGTAATTTGATCCAAGTATGAAAGAGCAGCTCCAGTTCCTTGCATTATGAGCCCTTCATTAGCATCATGGTAACACTTCAAACAAAACTTTTCTCATCATAACACTAGAACTATGACGGGGTGGCGGAGTAGGGTGGCGGGGGGGGGGGGGGGCGCACAACTTAGAATTTACACATCCGAGAATTCCTGAAAATAATTATACAAATATCATGAAGGTTTTTAAACCATTTCCTATCGACTAGCAGGAAAACTTAGTGGACACAATGACAACCCAAACAATCACGTCTGACGCTGTGACCCAGCCTCACAACTATGCCTGGCGCCTCACTCTTGCACCTCATACCTGACCAGCGTAATTTAAACTTTACCACCCAAATCAGGGAACGGATGGTGCTTGAACCCATGGCACGCGAGTCCTGACCGTTCTATGGTAGACAGAAATATGCCTAGCTGTACGAGTCCAATTTGAGTCAGATGGTCCGGTGGTGAACGTACTGTCCTGTAAGTTGTAACACTCACTTGCATTGGGTTCGAGTCCCACCGTTCCCTGATTTGTTTGCAATCGTATTTTTACCACCCACTCTGATTTTGTATATTTTTAGGCTTTGTTATTTTACGTTAGATTACCTTCCCATAATTTAACACACACACACACACACACACACACACACATACACTATGACTCGACCCCTGCAACCACAACTAGGTGAGTACACACATACTCACATACACACGGTATTGTGAAAACAATTATTCGCTTGAGTATGCTTTAATGTTGTCTTTAGAAAGTTTATATAGGGAAACATTATCTCTAATTTAGATTCACTTCTCAAAATGTGGTTATATTTATAAACATTTACGTATGTTCGTAAAACCGAGTTTGCAATTGCAATCAGTGTTCCTCCCTGTTAGATGTTTTGTTAGGCTAATTTATCGTTTATTTCAAGAAGGAGAAAGTCAATTCGTGTCGGCCAGAGTGGAGGAGTTGATATACACAAGTATAAGAAACTGGATTCATACCGAAAGTTGCATTATGATGTGATGTTGAGGTGGACCGTTAAATGTTCTTGAGGGAAGGAAAAAAGAAATTCGCTTAACGGGCAGCTGGTTATTCCGTTACCGTCACGGAACAAGAGTGAGATGACGCCAGAGAACAATACGGGAGTGATGCCGCGTCTCACAAGGCTCCATAATACTCTCTGTAGACAGACAACCAGGCGCCCCACGCCTCATATGCTGCACCAACTCAACTCTTTTCTTTATCGTTATATTTATGTAACCTAAATGTTTGCACCCACAGTGTTGGCTACATTGTAGGAACAAAAACCAACAGTTTCCATCTCTACTCAGTTGGATAATAATAGGTTATATGTCAGAGTCCACTCTGTTCTCTTCCAGGGTTTTAGAAGCGAGACTAAAGGAATGTTCCTAGGTACTCCACAGGTAGGAGTGCTCAGTCCTCTTGCTATTTAATGTTCTGATTAATTATCTTCTAAATGCTCTACCTATTTCACATAAAGATTTAGCTATAAGCTATGCTGATGACATCAGCATAGTCGACTAGGCCTTGTCATATCCTCATCAAAAACTAAGAAATTGACAGGCAAACGATATGCCCCACCCATCTGTTTGCAGGGTGACGACATCAGCTATATTAAATCTTTCAGATATCTTGATGTACACTTACCCTTTCAATAAAACCATAATACCACAGCTAAGTAAGAAATGCAATAGGCCAAATGCTGTCAGAGCTGTTGCTGGCTACAGCCTCACGTATGATGCTAATGTAAGAATGGTGAGAATAGTGTACATAGCCTATATTAGATCCTTAATTGATTATGCTGCGCCCATGTTAACTTTAGCTTAGGAAATTTCTCTCAGACCCTTGGAGCTAGTGTAAAACGAAGACCTCGGAATCAGTCCTGGCTGTCCTAAATCTACCAAGATTTTTAATAAGAGGAATAAGCTTGGTGTTCCTAGTATCAGTGACAGGATTATTGAGATTAACACTACCTTGATCAAAATGTTAAGACACGAACCAGTCACTACAAATATTATAATATGTATAGAAGTAAATACACGAACTGAAGCAACAAGAACATATCCTTCCATTGACGTTATATTTATTTAATATCACATACCTGCAAGCCCCTCCCAAGAAGCTCATCATTAGTAATCCCTTCCTTATATCACTTGCAAAGGCAAATGCACAAGAAGAGATTTTTCGCTTAATTGTTTGTAATAAATTATAAGTTATATCGTGGACATCAACCAAATCTTCAAATGGGCCACTCAAAACAATATGAAGTTCAACGAAGATAAATTTCAACTACTCAGATATGGAAAACTTGAGGAAATTAAAACTGTATCAGGGTATACGACAAATTCTAACCATAGAATAGAGCGAAAAAGTAATGTGAAGGACCTGGGAGTGATAATGTCAGAGGATCTCGCCTTCAAAGACCACAACAATGTATCTACCGCATCTGCTAGGAAAATGATAGGATGGATAATGAAAACCTTCAAAACTAGGGACGTCGCTTGTTCTCTATAGGCTGGAATACTGCTGTACATTAACTGCCCCCTTCAAGTCAGGCGAAATTGGCGACCTGGAGAGTGTACAAAGAACTTTCACGGCACACATAAGTACGATAAGGCACCTAAATTACTGGGAACGGTAGAAGTCCCTTGATTTGTATTCCCTGTAACGCAGGCGAGAGAGATACATGATAATATACATTTGAAAAATCCTAGAGGGATTAGTACCAAACCTGCACACGAAAATCAATCCCTATGAAAGCAAAAGACTCGGCAGGAGATGCAACATCCCCCCAATGAAAAGCAGGGGTGCCACGAGTACACTGAGAGACAACACAATAAGTGTCCAGGGCCCAAGACTGTTCAAGTGCCTCCCAGCATACATAAGGGGAATTACCAATAGACCCCTGGCTCTCTTCAAGAAGGCACTGGACAGGCACCTGACCAGCCGGGATGTAATTCGTACCTCAGTTTGCGTGCGGCCAGCAGTAACAGCCTGGTTGATCAGACCCTGATCCACCACGAGGCCTGGTCTCAGACCGAGCCGCGGGGGCGTTGACCCCGTAACCCTCTCCAGGTATACTCCAGGTATATACACTGATGTATCTAAGCATTGTCAACTGGCAGGGCTGCAGCTTCCCTTGTTGCTACCTCCCTAGTTAAGAACGATAAGAACTATGGCATAAGAATTAACTTGGCGTCTGCAATGCAAACAATATTGTTTGCCATCCAATGGCACTAAAGCTTGACACTAATTGCACCGATCTTGACTTTATGATTATTACTGATACAATGTCATCACTAAAATCTCTTGATACACATAATGACTCTAACAACATGCTCATTGGTGAAGCCAGATATACATACTTAAAAAAAGTGAAAAGGGAATTAAAGTACATTTTTTATGGATTCCATCACATACTGAATTACTCCTTCATGATAAAGTTGATAAATCAGTCAAAGAAAGTACCCTGAAGCAAAATTGTAGAATATACAGTAGCTCTGATATATTTGTATCTAGCATTACGAATAATATTAGGAGAGAAATAAATAATGAAGGTGAATGGCATAGGAATGCAGCTTGAAGCCTGAGTAGATCCATCACTCACTCTGATAACATAAACTTAGAAAGCATGTTTACGGGGCCACTTGCACCGTGAACACACGGATTGATGTTGTAGTAGCCAGGCTCAGGCTTGGTTGCAAGAGCCAGGCTCAGGCTTGGTTGCAAGAGCCAGGCTCAGGCTTGGTTGCAAGAGCCAGGCTCAGGCTTGGTTGCAAGAGCTAGGCTCAGGCTTTGTTGCAAGAGCCAGGCTCAGGCTTTGTTGCAAGAGCCAGGCTCAGGCTTTGTTGCAAGAGCCAGGCTCAGGCTTTGTTGCAAGAGCCAGGCTCAGGCTTGGTTGCAAGAGCCAGGCTCAGGCTTGGTTGCAAGAGCCAGGCTCAGGCTTTGTTGCAAGAGCCAGGCTCAGGCTTGGTTGCAAGAGCCAGGCTCAGGCTTGGTTGCAAGAGCCAGGCTCAGGTTTGGTTGCAAGAACTCTGGCAGTTTGCTAGACAGATGATCGAACTGTGATCAGCTTTATAGTTACTTTCTTGAACACCATGGGCTTCATCCTTCACTTATTGAAGAATATAGAGATAGACAGTATAATAACTTTGGTTAAATGTCAAGATATATTTATGAAAATAAGATGCCAGACGTATTAAGCAAATGACCTAAATTTGCTTGCACCACATAAGACAACTGTAGATATAAATCTAGATGTACCCCTAACTCCTAGGCCTTTGGTGCATCTACTGTATGTAATATTCCTCTACCGTCTAGCATGGTTATGAGGGACACAAAAATAAAAATAATCTAATCATGTTACTTCACACATGAGGGATACCGTCTCATGTTCCACAACACATGAGGGATACCCTCTCATGTTCCATCACCCATGAGGGATACCCTCTCACGTTACACCACACATGAGGGATACCGTATCATGTTCCACCACACATGAGGGATACCGTCTCACGTTACACCACACATAAGGGATACCGTCTCATGTTACACCATACATGAGGGATATCCTCTCATGTTACACCACACATGAGGGATATCCTCTCATGTCCCACCACACATGAGGGATATCCTCTCATGTCCCACCACACATGAGGGATACTCTCTCATGTCCCGCCACACATGAGAGATACCTTCCCATGATACACCACACATGAGGGATACCCTCTCATGTTACACCACACATGAGGGATACCCTCTCATGTTACACCTCACATGATGGATACCCTCTCATGTTACACCACACATGAGGGATACTCTCTCATGTTACACCACACATGAGGGATACCCTCTCATGTTACACCACACATGAGGGATACTCGCTCATGTTACACCACACATGAGGGATACTCGCTCATGTTACACTACACATGAGGGATACTCTCTCATGTTACACCACACATGAGGGATACCCTCTCATGTTACACCACACATGAGGGATACCCTCTCATGTTACACCACACATGAGGGATACCCTCTCATGTTACACCACACATGAGGGATACCCTCTCATGTCCCGCCACGCATGAGGGATACTCTCTCATGTCCCGCCACACATGAGGGATACCCTCTCATGTCCCGCCACACATGAGGGATACCCTCTCATGTTACACCACACATGAGGGATACCCTCTCATGTTACACCACACATGAGGGATACCCTCTCATGTCCCGCCACACATGAGGGATATCCTTTCATGTTACACCACACATGAGGGATATCCTCTCATGTTCCACAATACATGAGAGATACCCTCTCATGTCCCGCCACACATGAGGGATACCCTCTCATGTTACACCACACATGAGAGATACCCTCTCATGTCCCGCCACACATGAGGGATACCCTCTCATGTTACACCACACATGAGAGATACCCTCTCATGTCCCGCCACACATGAGGGATACCCTCTCATGTTACACCACACATGAGAGATACCCTCTCATATCCCGCCACACATGAGGGATACCCTCTCATGTTACACCACACATGAGAGATACCCTCTCATGTCCCGCCACACATGAGGGATACCCTCTCATGTCCCGCCACACATGAGGGATACTCTCTCATGTCCCGCCACACATGAGGGATACCCTCTCATGTCCCGCCACACATGAGGGATACTCTCTCATGTCCCGCCACACGTGAGAGATACCCTCTCATGTCCCGCCACACATGAGGGATACCCTCTCATGTTACACCACACATGAGGGATACCCTCTCATGTTACACCACTCATGAGGGATATCCTCTCATGTTACACCACCCATGAGGGATATCCTCTCATGTTACACCACACATGAGGGATATCCTCTCATGTTACACCACACATGAGGGATACCCTATCATGTTACACCACACATGAGGCATACCCTATCATGTTACACCACACATGAAGGATACCCTATCATGTTCCACAACACATGAGGGATACCCTCTCATGTTACACCACACGTGAGGGATACCCTCTCATGTCCCGCCACACATGAGGGATACCCTCTCATGCTACGCTACACAGAAGGGGTTCCATGTTAGGTTCCATCACGATGCACCTGGTGTACCACACCACCACACAGGGCTGGTTTTGATACAAGAGGTAATGACAGCTGTAGTTTTGCATCACTAACTTTCACAATTGCGTTTGTTTACACACGCACCAGCCATCCTTGGAGCATAAGAATAAAGCCGAGTTGCTTAACTTGTTCAATGGAAACACACACACACACACACACACACACATACGGTATGGAATCCATACCTGATCAAATACATCAAGACAGTAGAGAAAGTGCAAAAGTTTCCAACAAGACTAGTCCCGAGGAGAGGTTAAGGGAAATCAACCTGACAACACTGGAGGCCAGGAGGGATAGGAGGGACGTGATAACGGCATATAAAATACTGAGAGGAATTGAGAAGGTGGACAGGGACAGGATGTTCCAGAGATGGGACACAGCAACAAGGGGCCACAACTGGAAGTTGAAAACTCAGATGAGTCACAGGATGTTAGGAAGTATTTCTTCAGTCATAGAGTTGTCAGGAAGTAGAACTGTCTGGAGTGTCATGTAGTGGAGGCAGTATCCATACATAGCTTTAAGTGGAGGTTCGATAAAGCTCACGGAGAAGGGAGAGAGTGGATCTAGTAGCGACATGCGAAGAGGCGGGACCAGGAGCTATGAATCGACCCCTGCAGCCATATCTAGGTGAGTACAACTAAATGAGTACACACACACACACACACTAGAGGAGTTTTATACAGAAGCTTATAGTATTTTTTTTTCTCATGACAAAACGCTAAATTCATAGGGGTCATAAATATTCGGGTATGAAAGGTAAAAATGTTTGATTCGAGGAAGGTGAGAGGCAGAGCCAATCTCTTACATCAAGAGCCCTTCACCAGAATCAAGGTGCCCCTTGAAGAAAAGTAATGGGAAATAAGTCTTTGTTGAGACAAGGACGCGACTTTTTCCCTGAGAGTTACTGGACAATTATATATTTATCATTATTCTCCCTCAAGAGAGAGTATTTCCTCCTCCGTTATGTATTTACACTGAGAGGTATGTATATATGTATATATCTCGATATATGTACACTGAAAGGTATGTATATATGTATATATCTCGATATATGTACACTGACAGCTGTGTATGATTCACTGTACAAAGAACGGAAGCCTGTGTGTTTCTCAGTGTCTGTACACTGGAACCTGTGTATCTCTATGCATGTACACCAATATGTGTTCAAGTGTATATTTCTCAGTATACATAAACCATAGATATAGTGCAGCTTGCATTGTGGTGTAGGTTGTATTGTGGTGCAGGTTGTATTGTGGTGCAGGTTGTATTGTGGTGCAGGTTGTATTATGCTACAGGTTGTATTGTGTTGCAGGTTGTATTATGGTGCAGGTTGTATTGTGGTGCAGGTTGTATTGTGGTGCAGGTTGTATTGTGGTGCAGGTTGTATTATGGTGCAGGTTGTATTGTGGTGCAGGTTGTATTGTTACAGGTTGTATTATGGTGCAGATTATATTGTGGTACAGGTTGTATTGTGGTACAGGTTGTATTGTGGTACAGATTATATTGTGGTGCAGGTTATATTGTGGTGCAGGATATATTGTGGTGCAGGTTGAATTGTGGTGCAGGTTGTATTGTGGTGCAGGTTGTATTGTGGTACAGGTTGTATTGTGGTACAGGTTGTATTGTGGTGCAGATTATATTGTGGTGCAGGTTATATTGTGGTGCAGGATATATTGTGGTGCAGGTTGAATTGTGGTGCAGGTTGTATTGTGGTGCAGGTTGTATTGTGGTACAGGTTGTATTGTGGTACAGGTTGTATTGTGGTGCAGGTTGTATTGTGGTGCATGTTGTATTGTGGTGCAGGTTGTATTGTGGTGCAGGTTGTATTGTGGTGCAGGTTGTATTGTGGGTGCAGGTTGTATTGTGGTGCAGGTTGTATTGTGGTGCAGGTTGTATTGTGGTGCAGGTTGTATTGTGGTGCAGGTTGTATTGTGGTGCAGGTTGTATTGTGGTGCAGGTTGTATTGTGGTGCAGGTTGTATTGTGGTGCAGGTTGTATTGTGGTGCAGGTTGTATTGTGGTACAGGTTGTATTGTGGTGCAGGTTGTATTGTAGGTGCAGGTTGTATTGTGGTGCAGGTTGTATTGTGGTGCAGGTTGTATTGTGGTGCAGGTTGTATTGTGGTGCAGGTTGTATTGTGGTGCAGGTTGTATTGTGGTGCAGGTTGTATTGTGGTGCAGGTTGTATTGTGGTGCAGGTTGTATTGTGGTGCAGGTTGTATTGTGGTGCAGGTTGTATTGTGGTACAGGTTGTATTGTGGTCAGGTTGTATTGTGGTGCAGGTTGTATTGTGGTGCAGGTTGTATTGTGGTACAGGTTGTATTGTGGTGCAGGTTGTATTGTGGTGCAGGTTGTATTGTGGTGCAGGTTGTATTGTGGTGCAGGTTGTATTGTGGTGCAGGTTGTATTGTGGTGCAGGTTGTATTGTGGTGCAGGTTGTATTGTGGTGCAGGTTGTATTGTGGTGCAGGTTGTATTGTGGTGCAGGTTGTATTGTGGTGCAGGTTGTATTGTGGTGCAGGTTGTATTGTGGTGCAGGTTGTATTGTGGTGCAGGTTGTATTGTGGTGCAGGTTGTATTGTGGTGCAGGTTGTATTGTGGTGCAGGTTGTATTGTGGTGCAGGTTGTATTGATTAAGGCTCCTTACTTTTTTTATTAAATATTTGTGTAGTGGACACTTACGAGGGCGATGCAGCGAGAATATCTGCGGATGTGGGAACACTGAGAGCAACATGGAGGGATATACAGTATGTCTCACTATATACATGGAGGGATATACAGTATGTCTCACTATATACATGGAGGGATATACAGTATGTCTCACTATATACACACTTAGAGTTTAATCCTAATCGGCTCTTTAAGCCAATGCAAAAGACTTTTTTTTTTCTTTTCAAAAAATCGTCTGGAAGTGACGTGAGCGGCAAAGGGAAATTATACTAATTTAATATAGGTGATTAGAAGACTCCCACCAGTTCTTGACGGATGACGCTTAGCTGCCAGAGCAGGGTGTCGGTCCCCCGATCACCCTCGACCACTCGTGGCCTCTGAATGACTCATACGGGTTTAGCTCTTGTTATCGATAAAATAATTAAAGGTAAAACGAGACTGTCACAAGGTGTATGGACATCAAGAAAAATTATCCTCTTTAATAAAGAATATCACAACAGCCATTTAGTGTGACTCATCCCTGGGGCCATTTAGTGTGGCTCATTATCCCTGGGGCCATTTAATGACTCATTATCTCTGGGGACATTTAGTGTGACTCATTATCCCTGGGGACATTTAGTGTGACTCGTTATCTCTTGGGCCATTTAGTGTGACTCATTATCCCTAGGGCCATTTAGTGTGACTCATTATCTTTGGGGCCATTTAGTGTGACTCATTATCCCTGGGGCCATTTAGTATGATTCATTATCCTTGGGGCCATTTAGTGTGACTCATTATCTCTGGGGCCATTTAGTGTGACTAATTATCTTTTGGGTCATTTAGTATAATTCATTATCCCTGGGACCATTTAGTGTGACTCATTATCTCTGGAGCCATTTAGTATGACTCATTATCACTAGGGCCATTTAGTATGACTCTTTACCTCTGGGGCCATTTAGTGTGACTCATTATCCTTGGGGCCATTTAGTGTGACTCATTATCTTTGGGGCCATTTAGTGTGACTCATTATCTTTGGGGCCATTTAGTGCAACTCATTATCCCTTTGGTCATTCAGTGTGACTCATTATCCCTTGGGCCATTTAGTGTGACTCATTATCTCTGGGGTCATTTAGTGTGACTCATTATCTCTGGGGCCATTTAGTGTGACTCATTATCACTGGGGCCATTTAGTGTGACTCATTATCTTTGGGGCCATGTGTTACCCTTCCCCAGGATGCGACCCGTAAAAGTCGGCACAAGCTCAGGTACCTACTCACTGCTAGGTGAACAAGTATAACACTTGTAAGGAAACGTGCCCAACGTCTCCACCCGCCCCAGGATCAAGCCTGGGTTTCTCGTTTGTGAACCAAAAATGGTATCAGTGAGCTATGAAAAACAAAGAACCAACAGACCATCAATATAGAACCATCGCTGACATAAACTATACAGATATAACAAGTAAAGGAAGAAAAACTGATGATCGAATAATGTCCATCGTAAGTGTAAGTTTAGTTAGGTACAGGCACACATAAGTTTAACATATGTGTAAATTACCTAAGACAAAGTGACTTATTTCCATTGGTGGCTCGTGGCCTGGTAGGCAAAGCTCTTGCTTCACACGCTGAGGGTCCGGGTTCGATTCCCGGCAAGACTGGAAACATTGGGCGTGTTTCCTTACACCGGTTGTCCATATTCACTCATCAGTAAAATGGGTACCTGGGTCTTAGACGACAGGTGTGAGTCGCATCCCGGGACAAAACTGACCTAATTTGCCTGAAATGCTCAGCATAACAAGGGGCTTTCTATATAGTAGTATGTCACTGATGTCAGCTAGGCCTGTATACCTTGTACATGTACTTGTAGTAAATAAATATATTATTATTTTTATTATTATTATTATTATTATTATTATTATTATTATTATTATTATTATTATTATTATTATTATTATTATTGGGATGTTGCGATATGGATGGTTCCTAACTTATAGTTCCCAGCAAACCTTATTCCTCAGAGTACCACTGCACGTACAGAGGAAGGACCCAGATCCAGTGGTCACCAGGTCTTATCCCACACCAATGGACATCTGGGTGAGCAAGTGTTGTACCCCAAACCTCAGAACAAGTGATAACAAGTGTTGCATCCTCCCACAGTACAAGTGATGACAAGTGTTGCATCCTCCCACAGTACAAGTGATGACAAGTGTTGCATACTGCCACAGTACAAGTGATGACAAGTGTTGCATCCTCCCACAGTACAAGTGATGACAAGTGTTGCATCCTCCCACAGTACAAGTGAAGACAAGTGATGCAACCTACCACAGCACAAGTGATGACAAGTGTTGCATCCTCCCACAGTACAAGTGATGACAAGTGTTGCATCCTCCCACAGTACAAGTGATGACAAGTGTTGCATACTGCCGCAGTACAAATGATGACAAGTGTTGCATCCTCCCACAGTACAAGTGATGACAAGTGTTGCATCCTCCCACAGTACAAGTGATGACAAGTGTTGCATCCTCCCACAGTACAAGGGTTGACAAGTGTTGCATCCTCCCACAGTACAAGTGTTGACAAGTGTTGCATCCTCCCACAGTACAAGTAATGACAAGTGTTGCATCCTACCACAGTACAAGTGATGACAAGTGTTGCATCATCCCACAGCACAAGTGATGACAAGTGTTGCAACCTACCACAGTACAAGTAATGACAAGTGTTGCAACCTACCACAGTACAAGTAATGACAAGTGTTGCAACCTACCACAGTACAAGTAATGACAAGTGTTGCATCCTACCACAGTACAAGTGATGACAAGTGTTGCAACCTACCACAGTACAAGTGATGACAAGTGTTGCAACCTACCACAGTACAAGTAATGACAAGTGTTGCAACCTACCACAGTACAAGTGATGACAAGTGTTGCATCCTACCACAGTACAAGTGATGACAAGTGTTGCAACCTACCACAGTACAAGTGATGACAAGTGTTGCAACCTACCACAGCACAAGTGATGACAAGTGTTGCATCCTCCCACAGTACAAGTGTTGACAAGTGTTGCATCCTCCCACAGTACAAGTGTTGACAAGTGTTGCATCCTCCCACAGTACAAGTGTTGACAAGTGTTGCATCCTCCCACAGTACAAGTGTTGACAAGTGTTGCATCCTCCCACAGTACAAGTGATGACAAGTGTTGCAACCTACCACAGCACAAGTGATGACAAGTGTTGCAACCTACCACAGTACAAGTAATGCCAAGTGTTGCAACCTACCACAGTACAAGTAATGACAAGTGTTGCAACCTACCACAGTACAAGTAATGACAAGTGTTGCATCCTACCACAGTACAAGTGATGACAAGTGTTGCAACCTACCACAGTACAAGTGATGACAAGTGTTGCAACCTACCACAGTACAAGTAATGACAAGTGTTGCAACCTACCACAGTACAAGTGATGACAAGTGTTGCAACCTACCACAGTACAAGTGATGACAAGTGTTGCAACCTACCACAGTACAAGTAATGACAAGTGTTGCAACCTACCACAGTACAAGTAATGACAAGTGTTGTAACCTACCACAGTACAAGTAATGGCAAGTGTTGCAACCTACCACAGTACAAGTGATGACAAGTGTTGCAACCTACCACAGTACAAGTGATGACAAGTGTTGCAACCTACCACAGTACAAGTGATGACAAGTGTTGCAACCTACCACAGTACAAGTAATGACAAGTGCTGCAACCTACCACAGCACAAGTGATGACAAGTGTTGCAACCTACCACAGTACAAGTAATGACAAGTGTTGCAACCTACCACAGAACAAGGGATCCCGGATGGAAACTGTACACACAACCTTGTCAGAGAGATCAGGAAACATGATGCTTTCTTAATCACTCAAGTGTAACTGAGCCGAGTCACTAGATAGTGACAGTGAAAACTGAGACAACAGGAGTTAGAACGTTATCAGTACGATGAAGGTAATTTACATCATTCACTCCATAGTTGAGATCAAAAGCTAGAGCTAAGGAAGTTTCATTTAGAACAATTTATAGATAAGTTTATGATGTATTGGATGGTACGTAGATGGTACAGGCGTAGGTACATAGCACATTATGTAGAGTTAACAAACAATGTGACTTATTTCAAATGGGATCCATAGTAGAGTTTATTAGTTAGTAACTCAACCAGGCAATTATGCACACACACACACACACACACACACACACACACACACACACACACCGCCCCGATGGCATGGTGGCTAGCGCTCTTGCTTCACGCACGGAGGGCCCGGGTTCAATTCCTGGCGGGGCCGAAACATTTCGAAGTGTTTCGTTACACGCACACACACACACACACACACACACAGGCCTAGTGTCTAATCGACATGTGCCTAGGACAAAATGGTAACTAACACACACACACACAGACAGGTCCAGGAGCTGTGGATTGACCCCTGCATCCACAATTAGGTGAGCGCGCGCACACGAAATAGGCCAAGTGTCTATGACAACTATTAACTACACACGCACGCACGGGCGCGCGCACTCAAACACACACACATGCATACATACATATATGCAAAAAAAAAAACTGTGAAAAAATAGCGAAATTCCAAGCGCATTCGTGATTTCTCACATTATTAAGGACCTGATAATATGAGAAGTCCCGAATACGCTTGGAATTTCGCTATTTTTTCACAGTGGTCGTTTTTAATATTATGATCTCACCTGTTTACTGTTATCGTATTGTCACCTTGTACATAAATTAAAAGAAACATAATATATGGTTAGGGAAGGAGCACAAAATCCGAAAAATCGATGAGAGCAGAAATATTTGAGTCCTAGAGTAGTGCTCTTAGAGCAGTACTCTCAGAGCAGTACTCTGAGAGCAGTGCTCTGAGAGCAGTACTTTCAGAGCAGTACTCTGAGAGCAGTGCTCTGAGAGCAGTGCTCTGAGAGCAGTACTCTGATAGCAGTACTCTGAGAGCAGTACTCTGAAAGCAGTACTCCGAGAGCTGTACTCTGAGAATAGTACTCTGAGAGTAGTACTCTGAGAGCAGTACTCTGAGAGCAGTACTCCGAGAGCTGTACTCTGAGAGTAGTACTCTGAGAGTAGTACTCTGAGAGTAGTACTCTGAGAGTAGTACTCTGAGAGCAGTACTCTGAGAGCAGTACTCTGAGAGTAGTACTCTGAGAGTAGTACTCTGAGAGTAGAACTCTGAGAGCAGTACTCTGAGAGCAGTACTCTGAGAGCAGTACTCTGAGAGCAGTACTCTGAGAGCAGTACTCTGAGAGCAGTACTCTGAGAGCAGTACTCTGAGAGCAGTACTCTGAGAGTAGTACTCTGAGAGCAGTACTATGAGAGCAGTACTCTGAGAGCAGTACTCTGAGAGTAGTACTCTGAGAGTAGTACTCTGAGAGTAGTACTCTGAGAGCAGTACTCTGAGAGCAGTACTCTGAGAGTAGTACTCTGAGAGCAGTACTCTGAGAGCAGTACTCTGAGAGCAGTACTCTGAGAGCAGTACTCTGAGAGCAGTACTCTGAGAGTAGTACTCTGAGAATAGTACTCTGAGAGTAGTACTCTGAGAGCAGTACTCTGAGAGCAGTGCTCTGAGAGCAGTACTCTGAGAGTAGTACTCTGAGAGTAGTACTCTGAGAGCAGTACTCTGAGCGCTGTACTCTGAGAGTAGTACTCTGAGAGCAGTACTCTGAGAGCAGTACTCTGAGAGCAGTACTCTGAGAGCACTGCTCTTCACGAAGACCCGGAGTTACACATGTTAATGTTCGAATCTGACGCAAAACTTTGAATGTATTTTAATTGGGGACTGTGAAAAAATTATTAGTAAATATTTATTTTACTTCCGGGTGTGAGTCTAGCCATAATTTATTATTTAAAATTTTCATTATTAAGTTGGTTGTGCAAGGTTGATATTTTATTTTGACTTTTTTTGATGGGGGGGGGGGTAAATTGTATCTCTAGTCAAAATATGTCTCCATTCAGGAAAACCAGTGAATATTGACCATTTTTAAATCTAAATAAACGGTGAAATCATCTTAATCTAATTCAACCTAGCCTAATCTAACGTAATCTAATCCAATCTAACCTAACCTAAACCTTACTAACCTAACTTATGTATGTATAATATACAATAACAGTGGTACTTACTTTTGATGTTGAGAGAGGAAGGTATATGGTATATGGCCTCCAGGAAGTGTTGAAGGATGGTGCAGTGGTCAGTGTGAGAGTGAACACGTAGTGAAGGATGGTGCAGTGGTCAGTGTGAGAGTGAACACGTAGTGAAGGATGGTGCAGTGGTCAGTGTGAGAGTGAACACGTAGTGAAGGATGGTACAGTGGTCAGTGTGAGAGTGAACACGTAGTGAAGGATGGTGCAGTGGTCAGTGTGAGAGTGAACACGTAGTGAAGGATGGTGCAGTGGACAGTGTGAGAGTGAGTGAACACTTAGCCTATGTAATGAAACCTTATTGCTTGTCCTTGGCACCCAGCCCTTGATATCATTCCACACCCAAAATAACTTTAATACACGTTCGTCTTCTTCACTAAACTTGCTGATTATGTCGTAAAAAAGTAAATTCACAGCTATCAGACTCAGAAGACAGTGTAGGTAGCTTTAGAAACTACCACGGTAAAAGTGCACGAGTGATGAATTTGAAAATAATTCACTGTGATTTGGCAGGCAAGTCTGGTGACTGCATGCTCAGGTTTGAGTGGCCCTTACGAAGGTGCATTCTACTGTATGCAAATTAATAATTTGCCTAAGAAATTCTCTGCATAACCATGGGCTTTCTGCATGCATTCTCAGGTGTCACCCTTTTCTGTACAAACAATGTATCGTGTTGAAATAAATTTTGAATTTGAATTTTTACCGTGGTATGGATAGCTTCCTCGTATCTAAAACAAAAATGGCTGACCTCTGACCCAGAGTCAAGATAAATATTAGTCAAAATATGACATAGACTGGATATATGAATGACCAGAAAAATGGCTGCTGAAATTCGATTTTGGTATATACGAAGAAATGAAAATCGACGAAGGAGTAAGACCAGACAGTGTCTCAGAAAAGAGGAAAACATCGCAAAATAAAATAACAGGACAAATCTGATATGTTGAACAGAAGTCCTCAGGTCAACAATCTGCTGAACTAAGACGTGTGAGCTACAGGAATCCTCAGGTCATAAACAAGGACCGCATTTAGAATGAGAGAATCATTTCTCATCCCCAGACAATTCAGTGGATGCAAATTCTTGTTTGAACTTATTCAGGGAAGACTTAACCAAATTAATTCCAGGCATCAAAAGCTTTTCATATAAAGACTGTGAGCTAGGTGCTGTGTTTCTGTCGTTGCTGGTGTGGTTGTGTCGTTATTGTTTCTGTCAATGTTGGTATTGTTGTTTATGTCGTTGTTAATGTTTCTGTCGTTGTTCGCTGTATTATCTGTGTCGTTGTCATTGCTGGCGTTGTTTGTGTCGTTAATGTTTGTGTCGCTGATGTTGTTTATGTCATTAATTCTCCTATCTTTGGTGGTGTTTTTGTGTCGTTTGTAGTGTTGTTATTGGTATCCTTGTTGAAGCTGTCGCTTGTGTGTAGAGTGTGAGGGTTGAAGGGCATTTCTGTGAGGAAGTAGAGAAGGTGGAGGAGGCGTGAGAGGTGAGGGTCATGGCCAGAGTTTCCCTGCTGCTGGCTGCTGCAGGAGAAACTACAGGATATTGGATGTCACGGGGGGCCTGGCAAGGTCGCTGATACCATGTATGTGTGTGCTCACTTATTTGCAGTTGCAGGGGTCGATTCATAGCGTCTGGCCCCGCCTCTTCACTGATCGCTACTAGGTTCACTCTGTGCTCCAAGAGCTTTATGTATGTATGTGTGTGTGGAGGAAGTGAATGCATTTAGATGCCTGAAAGTGGTCGTGTAGGCAAATGTGTCGTTGAAAGACGATGTGAATTATGATACAGAGGAGAACCATAATATAGGCGGGGGTGTTGAGGCATCTGTGGAAACACTGAAGTTTGAGAAAGGAGGCAAATAAAAGACTATACCAGAGTATATTAGCAACAACACACTTCATATGGGTGTGAGCCATTGTTGTTAAACGTTGCAGCGACCAGGAGGCTGGAGACAGATCAACGGGCGGTGCATACGTGTGTATGATGCAACGAATTTTGGAGGGCAGAAATTAAAAGCTGGAGTGGGGGTTACGACAGGTAAGATTCAGAGGGTTGAGGAAAACATCTTGAGAAGGTTTGGTCATTCAGAAAAAAAAATGGAGCTGGACAGGATAAACAAGGTGAGTAAATCCGGGGTGTAAGGAAGGAGGGAGTAGGAGTTATTCCAGGAAGGAGAGGTAGGGGTTGTTCCAGGAAGGAGAGGTAGGGGTTGTTCCAGGAAGGAGAGGTAGGGGTTGTTCCAGGAAGGAGGGGTAGGAGTTATTCCAGGAAGGAGGGGTAGGAGTTATTCCAGGAAGGAGGGGTAGGAGTTGTTCCAGGAAGGAGGGGTAGGAGTTATTCCAGGAAGGAGAGGTAGGGGTTGTTCCAGGAAGGAGGGGTAGGAGTTATTCCAGGAAGGAGAGGTAGGGGTTGTTCCAGGAAGGAGGGGTAGGAGTTATTCCAGGAAGGAGAGGTAGGGGTTGTTCCAGGAAGGAGGGGTAGGAGTTATTCCAGGAAGGAGAGGTAGGGATTGTTCCAGGAAGGAGAGGTAGGGGTTGTTCCAGGAAGGAGGGGTAGGAGTTATTCCAGGAAGGAGGGGTAGGAGTTGTTCCAGGAAGGAGAGAGTAGGAGTTGTTCCAGGAAGGAGGGGTAGGAGTTGTTCCAGGAAGGAGAGGTAGGAGTTGTTAGAGGAAGGAGGGGTAGGAGTTGTTCCAGGAAGGAGGGGTAAGGGTTGTTTCAGGAAGGAGGGGTAGGGGTTGTTCCAGGAAGGAGGGGTAGGAGTTGTTCCAGGAAGGAGGGGTAGAGGTAGTTCCAGGAAGGAGGGGTAGGAGTTGTTCCAGAAAGGGGTGGTAGGAGTTGTTCCAGGAAGGAGGGGTAGGGG
The DNA here is from genome assembly GCA_009830355.1 of Cherax destructor. Taxonomy (NCBI): domain Eukaryota; kingdom Metazoa; phylum Arthropoda; class Malacostraca; order Decapoda; family Parastacidae; genus Cherax; species Cherax destructor. The sequence continues at coordinate 61,994 of WNWK01010964.1, forward strand.
TTGTTCCAGAAGGAGGGTAGGGTTTTAAGGAGGAGTAGAGTTGTTCCAGGAAGGAGGGTAGAGGTTGTTCCAGGAAGGAGGTAGGGTTCAGAGGGTAGGTTGTTCCAGGAAGGAGGGGTAGGGTTGTTCCAAGGAGGGTAAGGAGTTCAGGAAGGAGGGTAGGAGTTGTTCCAGGGAAAGAGGGGTAGGAGTTGTTCCAGGAAGGAGGGTAGGGTTGTTCCAGAAGGAGGGGTAGGAGTTGTTCCAGAAGGAGTAGAGTTGTTCCAGGAAGGAGGGGTAGGGTTGTTCCAGGGAAGAGGGTAGGGTTGTTCAGGAAGGGTAGGTTGTTCCATGAAGGAGGGTAAGGTTGTTCCAGGAAGGAGGGGTAGGGTTGTTCCAGGAAGGGGTAGGGTGTTAGAAGAGGAGGGGTTGTTCCAGGAAGGAGGGGTAGGGTTGTTCCAGGAAGGAGGGTAGGTTGTTCCAGGAAGGAGGGTAGGGGTTGTTCCAGAAGGAGGGGTAGGGTTGTTCAGGAAGGAGGGTAGGGTTGTTCCAGAAAGGAGGGTAGGGTTGTTCCAGGAAGGAGGGGTAGGGGTTGTTCCAGAAAGGAGGGAGTAGGAGTTATTGCATTAAGGAGGAGTAAGAGTTGTTCCAGGAAGGAGGGGTAGAGGTTGTTCCAGGAAGGAGGGGTAGGGGTTGTTCCAAAGGGGTAGGTTGTTCAGAAGGAGGGAGTAGAGTTATTGCATTAAGGAGGAGTAAGAGTTGTTCCAGGAAGGAGGGGTAGAGGTTGTTCCAGGAAGGAGGGGTAGGGTTGTTCCAGGAAGGTGGGGTAGGGGTTGTTCCAGAAAGGAGGGAGTAGGAGTTATTGCATTAAGGAGGAGTAAGAGTTGTTCCAGGAAGGAGGGGTAGAGGTTGTTCCAGGAAGGAGGGGTAGGGGTTGTTCCAGGAAGGAGGGGTAGGGGTTGTTCCAGGAAGGAGGGGTAGGGGTTGTTCCAGGAAGGAGGAGTAGGGGTTGTTCCAGGAAGGAGGGGTAGGGGTTGTTCCAGGAAAGGAGGGAGAGGTAGTTGTTCCATAAGGAGTGGAGGTAGAGAGGTTGTTCCAGGAAGGAGGGTAGGGGTTGTTCCAGAAAGGAGGGTAGGGTTGTTCCAAGAAGGAGAGGTAGGGTTGTTCAAGAAGGAGGGTAGGGGTTCCAGAAAGAGGGGTGGGTTCCCGGAAGGAGGGTAGGGTGTTCCAGGAAGGAGGGGTAGGGCTTCCAGGAAGGAGGTAGGGGTTGTTCCAGGAAGGAGGGTAGGTTGTTCCAGGAAGGAGGGGAGGGTTGTTCCAGAAGGAGGGTAGGGGTTGTTCAGGAAGGAGGGTAGGGTTGTTCCAGGAAGGAGGGTAGGGGTTGTTCAGAGAGGAGGGTAGGGTTGTTCCAAAGAAGGAGGAGTAGGGTTGTTCCAGGAAGGAGGAGTAGGGTTGTTCCAGAAGGAGGGTAGGGTGTTCAAAAGGAGGGGAGGTTGTTGCAGAAGGAGGGTAGGGGTTGTTCTGCAAGGAGGGTAGGGGTTGTTGCAGGAAGGAGGGGTAGGGGTTGCAGGAAGGAGGGGTAGGGGTTGCAGGAAGGAGGGTAGGATTGTTCCAGGAAGGAGGAGTAGGGGTTGTTCCAGGAAGGAGGGGTAGGGGTTGTTCCAAGAAGGAGGGGTAGGGGTTGTTGCAAGGATAGGTAGGGGTTGTTGCAGGAAGGAGGGTAGGGGTTGTGCAAGGAGGGGTAGGGGTTGTTGCAGGAAGGAGGGTAGGGGTTGCAAGGAGGGGTAGGGGTTGTTGCAGGAAGGAGGGGTAGGGGTTGTTGCAGGAAGGAGGGTAGGGGTTGTTGCAAGAAGGAGGGGTAGGGGTTGTTGCAGGAAGGAGGGGTAGGTGTTGTTCCAGGAAGGAGGAGTAGAGGTTGTTCCAGGAAGGAGGGGTAGGGGTTGTTCCTAGAAAGAGGGGTAGGGGTTGTTGCAAGAATGAGGGGTAGGGGTTGTTGCAGGAAGGAGGGTAGGGGTTGTTGCAAGGAGGGGTAGGGGTTGTTGCAGGAAGGAGGGGTAAGGGGTTGTTGCAGGAAGGAGGGTAGGGGTTGTTGCAAGAAGGAGGGGTAGGGATTGCAGGAAGGAGGGGTAGGGGTTGCAGGAAGGAGGGTTAGGGGTTGTTCCAGGAAGGTTTGCAGAGAAAGTGACGGTGTCTTTTAATAATATTAATAATAATAATAATAATAATTGAGCCTTCGTCCTCACCTTGCTCTAAATAGAAGCTTCTCCCTCCACAGGTAATCCCTTTCAAACTCCCCGTGACCACGGATACAATGGAATGAGTATGTTGAAGAAAAGACTCGGAGATTTAGGCTGCTGGGAGGAATTGCAGATCTGGAGGCAGAAGACAACTTTATTTGTTAACAAAACTGTGTTGGGAGGGGCGGGGTGAGAATCCCCTGCGTCACCCTCAAAGAAGAGAGAAGAAATCCAGTGTCTAGACATAGTCTGGAGAAAGAGTTGGGAAAGTCCAAGGACACAGGACAATGATCAATAGACATACTATTGCAAAAAAAAAAGTGGATTTAGCGTCCCCATGAGAGTACCAACGGAATAAGAGGGATGGTTCTCAGAGTAATCAAGACAGTAAGAGGGAGACTACTAGTACGATCTGTTTCTTTGCAGATGGGACACTTTCGGGGGTTACTGACAGTATTTCGCTCAGTATTCAAACCTCTAGAATTTACAACATTGGCAAGGAGCCGATGGTGCCTGAGAGTGAGCTTGTTGACACTGCTGGGTAGCCTCGTCGACCACTGGTTGGACGAATAAATGTTTGCACTTTAGCAATGGGCAAGATTTACAACTCAAGCTGACAACGAATACATCTGCACTCTAATAACGACTGTTGTCGAGTGTATGATCAAGGCATAACTGCAGTCCCGGCAGATTTTGTTGAGCATCGCACGTCGAATTTCAAATTCAAATTCAAATTCTTTATTTCTAGTAATATATAGAGTGGGGTGTAATTATAGTAATGTACATTTTATGAAGTAGATATTACAAGATAGCCAATAATATGCCTAGGTATGCCTAGGCTTTTCAGGCAGTCTTATGATAGGTCTTACTCAATAGTGACACAATGATTATACTGATAGTAAGGTTAGGTAATTGTAGTGATTAATTAGGTTTACAATATTGAGGTATTGAAATTTAAATATTTAAGAATTGAACAATTAGTTTAAAGAATTTAACAATTAGTTTATATATTAATATTAATATATATTAATATTAATGGAGTGTCTTAGGCAAACTTATGACTAGCTTAAGAATTATGAAGCAATAGTTGTATTAGAATTTTGGTCAGTCATGTGAAATTAAGGGGAATCACAGATATCAGTAAGTGTCTTTTGATGTGGATATGTGCAAGATAAAGTAGTTTTCATGTGGTTAGTTACCGGTTGGGTGCGTAAGTGAGATAAGATGTTTTTTAACGCTGCTTTTGAAAGTGGAGATTGTGTCTGCAGTTCTAGAGTTTTCAGGCAGGGAGTTCCAGATTTTAGGCCCTTTTATGCGCATTGAATTTTTGTATAGATTTAGTCGGACACAGGGAATGTCAAAGAGATGTTTATGTCTGGTATTATGTCTATGGGTCCTGTCACAACTGTCAAGAAAGTGTTTTAGCTCAGGGTTAAAGTTGGAATTTATGGTTCTATAAATGTAGGTAGCAGAGTAGTAAGTATGGATGTTCTGAACAGTGAGTAGGTTTAGGTCTTTGAAGAGTGGGGGGGGGGCTGCCTAGTGTTGGATTGCGTGATAATTCTTACTGCGGCTTTTTGTTGGGTTATTATTGGCTTTAGGTGGGTAATTGCTGTTGATCCCCATGCACAAATGGCATATGTGAGGTAGGGATAGATGAGTGAATAGTATAGTGTGAGTAGGGCTGATTGTGGTACATAATACCGTATCTTAGAGAGGATCCCCACAGTTTTGGACACTTTCTTTATGTGTTGGATATGGGTGCTGAATTTCAGGTTGCTGTCAAGGTGAAGGCCCAGGAATTTGCCCTCGTTATGTTTAGCAATAGGTGTAGTGTTGATCTTAATGTTTAATTGTGGATCACCTGCTCTGTTGCCAAACATAATATAGAAGGTCTTATCAGTGTTGAGTGTAAGTTTATTGGCTGTCACATCCATGTTGATATTTTTATTAATTCGTCGTTAACAATGATATTAAGCGTGGCAAGATTTGTGTGGGAGATGACATAAGTTGTGTCGTCAGTAAAGAGTATTGGTTTCAGGTGTTGTGATACATTGGGAAGATCATTGATGTATAAGAGGAAGAGCAGGGGACCAAGGACACTTCCCTGCGGTACTCCGGTGTCAAGTGGTCGTGTCGTGGAGGATGTGTCTTTAATAGTGACATACTGATACCTATTAGTGAGGTAGGATTTGAAGTATGCTAGTGCATGACTTCTTATTCCATAGTGGTCAAGTTTGTGGAGTAGGATGCCGTGGTTTACTGTGTCGAAAGCTTTCCTTAGGTCAATAAAAAGTCCTAATGGATATTCATTATTTTCGAGTGCTGTGTAAAGCAGGTCTATCATTTTTGGCGATGGGTTTTTCACCTTTGACATGCAGTGTAAAAAAGAATATACACTTACTGACTTCATAAATTAACTTACCATCATCCAGTACTAAGTATATACACCGAGAGGTGATACGTACTATCTAAGAGTTATAATCAAAACCATAATTTTTAAAGGGGTGGACAGCGGAAGGCCTTCGTCAGATGACCAAAAGCTCCAACTCTGGGTCATCATATGACTAAAACCCGCGTCAGGAAACATTTGCCCTGTTTCCTGACAAAACCTTACCTAACCTAACCTAACCTTACCTAACCTAACCTAACCAAGAATAACCTAACTCCTTCAGCAACAACTACGATGGGCGCGTAAGGAATTTCCAGATATTTCGGGACCGAAAACATTATGAAACCTAACGCAATGTGACCTAAATTAACTTCACCTAGTTTACTGTAAAGAAAAATAACATTTAAAAATGGTAGCATTGAGAAATTGAGTTAAGTACCACTTCAAAAAAAAAAAAAAAGACTTCGTCAAATGAGAATATTGAGGCGTCAGCTGGGTGCAGCTCTGGAGTCTAGATGAAGGAAAAAAGTGGAATTGCGTGTTTCTACGTCTGGTAAATACATGGATGAAGCATTTAAATTCATTTATTC